>CAOJBK012225028.1:0-10250 GCA_948294925.1 Codiaeum variegatum
TGAAAGGGGTGAGAAAATTGCCATTCTTGGCCCAAATGGTTGTGGGAAAAGTACTTTACTGAAACTGATAATGGGCTTAGAGAAGCCAAAAGCTGGTGAAATTATACTTGGGGAGCATAATGTACTGCCTAACTATTTTGAGCAAAACCAGGTGTCTTACTGCCATCAAATTTGATCATATATTTCAGTTATTCGCTGTTTTGTTGTAAGTTCGAATTGATTTGTTGTTCAGTATAATAAACTGTATTGCCATCTGAATTTGGTCTACTTCTCTTTAAGGCTGAGGCACTGGATCTAGAGAAAACTGTACTCCAAACGGTAGAAGAAGTTGCAGAGAACTGGAGAATTGATGACATAAAGGGACTCCTTGGGCGTTGTAATTTCAAAGCTGATATGCTTGATAGGAAGGTTTCCCTTTTGAGTGGTGGTGAGAAGGTAAACTAAACTGGCAAACATACATCTAATCATAAATCTGACCTCTGTTCAGTTGCACACTCTTCTTTATGAATCATTTGATGAAGCTGTCTTTCATACACTTCTAGGAAAACTCACATTTTGTGACATAACTTAAGATATTAACTGGCAATTGTTAGAAGCATGTGGAATGTTGAATGACGATTTTGCAGTCAATAATTAGGCAATGAGAGTTCCTATTGATTTGTATCAATGTCTCACACATCATGGCCACAACATATATGTATGAATGCATGGTAGTGATTTCTCAGGTCATGGTCCTCTGCCTTGTTTTTTATTATTTTCCTCCTTCCAAGAATGATTAGACTTTGTGTTCCTGTTCTATTCAGGCACGGCTGGCATTTTGCAAGTTCATGGTAAAACCTTCAACTTTGCTTGTTTTGGACGAACCAACCAATCACTTGGATATACCTTCAAAAGAGATGCTTGAGGTTTGGATTTCTCCTTATTTGTTAACATTTATTTTACATTTTATTTGTTTTAATTGCTGTCTTCAATCTGTGCCTCATTGTTACATCAGGAGGCCATAACAGAATATAATGGCACAGTCATCACAGTTTCTCATGACCGATACTTCATAAAGCAAATAGTTAATAGAGTAATCGAAGTTAAAGATGGCCAGCTACAGGATTATGCAGGCGATTACAATGTAAGCCCCTCCATCTATCTTCTTTTGTCTGGCAGACGACGGTATAATGATGAGATCACATCACTTTTTGGTTGGGAGTATTAACTTATTTGATTGAAGAAAATGAATCAATGCTTATTATTATTATTATTATTTCAAACCTGAAACGTGAATGTTTAAACATTTGCTACTTACCACTATTTTTATGTCAATGTCAAAGTTCCTTGACCATCCTGCATATATGGCACTTGTAGTTTCTAATTTTGTTTTAGGGTGCTTGTCAATTGTGTTCTGACCTTAAATTTCTCTAATAACAGTATTATCTGGAGAAAAACCTGGATGCAAGGGCAAGAGAACTTGAACGTGAGGCAGAGCTTGAGGAAAAGGCTCCCAAAGTGAAGGCCAAATCAAAGATGTCAAAGGCAAGTTATATCATCCATTTTGATTGCTTGCATTACAAAGTAGAGACGATATTGTTCATAAAGTAGCCTTGTTCTTTTTTAATCTTCATCAGGCTGAGAAGGAAGCTCGTAAAAAACAAAAAGTGCAGGCTTTCCAAGCTGCAAAACAAAAATCTAAAGGGTTGAAGAATGCCAAGAGATGGAATTGAGAGATACACACTACAGAATTATTGTAAATTACACTTAATTAAACTAATTTTTTGCCTTGTAAAGTGCCTAGGAATTGATGTGACCCATTTTGCAAGGTACTTGACCATTGTAAAATATTATTACTTAAATAGAAATGCAGCTTTATGCGTAATACCCATTTCAGACGCGGCCTGGTTTTATTAACGTTTTTAACTGAAAAACTATTATTTTCTCCTATTTATTTCAAACGGCACGCAACTTTAATTTTTTCGTTTTTTTGAAATCCAGAAGATCATATATTAAACTTCAGCAGAAATGATATCAACGACAAATCTAGGAGGATGGTTCAACCGTTCTTCACAACCTAACATAGAACCAATTACTTTAGCTAAATAGTGCACCACTTAGTTCGCAAATTGTTTAATGAAAGCAAAATGCACTGTATTGAAGTGCTTACAAAACATAAGCCAGTCCTCAACAATAAGATGAAGAAATGAACGCCCTCTAGTTATAGCTTGGAGACAATCATATTCCATAATAAAATTATTTGTCTTTGCTCTTCAGCCATGGCAATGCCTCATTTACCATTGCAAATTCTGATCCTACTACCTTGCTGCAACAATCTTTGGACTGAATGCAAGCTAAGCCACACATAACTGGAGTTTTTACCAATTCCAACCTCTAGAAAGAACAGTTTGGATGATACATAGCCTTTAGTAATTTGGCAACCAAAAACCAGGGGTTTGTGAGCACTCTCCAAGCTTGCTTCCTCACCATCGCCATTTTGAAATCAAACAGTTTTTTTTTTTTTTAAACCAATACCTCCAAAATTCTTAGGTTTTCAAAGCCTATCCCAAGACTACCACCTTATGCCCCTTTTTCTCGAATCAGAGCTACTCCACCAAAAACTATTCATCAACCTTTCTAATTCACCATAAAGTTCCTTAGGAAGAAGGAACATGTTCATAATGTAATTCAAGATAGCTTGAATGACTGATTTATGGAGAATTTCCTTGCTCGCAAGCAAGAGAGACTTTTTAGTGCAATTACGAATCCTTTGCGAAGTCCTATTCTTAATATAGCTCGTCACCTCCCTCTTATTTCTGCCCACATTCACAAGGATTCTTAAGTATTTACTTTGAGATTGAGCCACATCTACCCCAAACACTTGCTAAATCCTTTTTCTTTTATCACTGTTCACATTTGAGTTGAAATTGATAGAAGATTTTGTGAAGTTGACACATTGACCTGACGCACTTTCATAAGTTGTCCGAACATCTTTAATACATTTCCCTTCATCATCCTTTGCTTTGAAAAACATGTAGTAGTCATCTCCAAAGAACAAACGACTGATGGATGGGGCTGACTGAGTAATTCTACAACCATGAATGTGACATGCTGCTTCTCTATTGTGAATTAAAGAGCTGAGACCCTTCGCGCATAGAATAAAGAGATAAGGGTTGAGTGGATCACCCTGCCTGATTCTATGACTAGGCACAATAATACCAAGCTATTAGAGATGTATGCCTTAGAGCAGTGTACATTGTATATGTTTGTAATAAATCACCCTTGTCATGACTCGATTCCTGAGCCGCGACAGTCCTAGGACATGGGTAGCCGTAAGGACACCAAAAATCCATAGAGCCCACAAACAGACTATAAAACACTAAACTTATTCAATAAAATATTATACACAAATACATATTATCCTAGAATCACTAGTTATAATAAAATCAATATAAAAAAAATCTCATTTTATCGATTTAAAATTCCTATTCATTTATTTCGAACGATTTCTATGCTAAATCTCCATCTAATACTTCTAGTAACGAGTTAGACCATGCTTGCCCTTCAAACCAAAATCTAGAGTCCCTCTCAATTTCATCTATCAACTTATCTCAATAATTCCCAAATGGTATTTCATTTTAGTATTAAATGTATATATGTTCTATAAGTATTATGTAAGAGAATCTATTCTCAAAGAGTTTTAGAATATGAGTGACAAATTCTCTTTGCTATAAACTTTAAAGGATATTCATAGTCATAGGATTATTGGCTGGAACATCATTAATCCGGAAGACCATCACCTCTATTGTCATCCATGATAAGTATGAGATACTTATTGATAGGCAGGTAGTGAGTCTCATGCTATAGACATGTGATATCGTGACAACAAGTGAGCATGCTCATGTGATGAGTAAGTTGAATAGTGACACTAGATGATAGATACATGGGATTTTATCCACTTGTCAATATCTTATCATCTAGGTCACAATTGTGCATATAATCCTTAGACTTGAGATGACATGTTATCTAGCATATTAGTGGCTATAGTTTGTTACTGCTTACATACTGTTGCTACACAAGTATTGGTATATGGCATGTGATGGCCATAATCAGTGATATGTTGAAGTAAATGATCTCCAAAAAAAGGATTTATTAACTTGGATAAACAAGGAAGGAATCCTAGGACTTCTAGTTATTCTTGATACTCAAATCCTTGGCCAAGGTAGTTAAGATTCACTAGAAAGAGTTTCTAGTAGGAATTGGGTTTATCAAGAACTGGAATCGGATAGAGATTATATGATATGGCTTATAGGGTTTAACTATTGCATGACTCTAGCTAAGATCGGGAATCCGTAATGAAGGGATTCGAGTGCACGATAATTATGATTGAGAGGTCCATGAAATGTCAAGGTTACGATCGCCGACATTCATTCTAATTAGGTAGTCATGATATGTAATGCTAGGCATCGCTTATGACTTATGGGGCTAAGTGTGAAATGGGATTACACACTTGGAGAAAGAAAGAGTTTTCTTTATCCCATTTCTAATTAGAACATGAACCTAGTAAGTCACACACCATAAAGTAATTCCCATAGCTTGGATATAAATTATATTAATAATTAATTAAAGAGTTTAATTAATTATTAATAATAATTGAGTTAAACTTGTAAATAAATTGACAAAGACCCTAACATGTCTTGAAGTTTAATTCACGAAGGGATAATTTCAATTAAGTCATAATTTGTATGAGATATAAATAAGCATGATTAATTGAAATGGTTTTGGACAAACAAAATTAATTAGGCATGAATATGATATGTTTAGCGTAATCCACATTAGATGTGATTAATTGAGGATTAGAAGAATTTCTACTAACTATGCTCTTAATCTTATTAATGAATTTACTAGTCAAATAGTTAAATGGTCAATTAGACAAGCTTCCCATTCTCCTCCTCATTTTAGGAAAAAAGTGAAAGAAGAGCATGGGTATAAGAGCTAATTGTTGGATCATATTTTCCTATGAGATTTTGAATGAACCACTATTCATCATCTTAAACCTTGAGAAAGGCTCTCTAAGAGAGAAAAGAAAAGAATTTTCTTAACCACATAAATTAGAGAGAAAGCAGTTTGCTTTTGAAGAAGAGTCATTTAACTCCAAACTCTTCTTCTTATATTCCTTTGAGAAAGGTGTGTGGAGGTTCTTAAGTCAAAACCAATCCCCAACTCTCAAACAATCAAGTAAAGGAGCAAGAACCAAGCTTTTGGCAACCAAGGAGAGAGAGGTTCAAACTTCTTAAAGAGTCAAGGAGATACAAGCTTTGGGAAGGCTTCGACATGTCTCAAGCTAGAGGCTTCACACTTGGGGAGCTAAACGAAGAAGGGAGTTGAGTTGTTTGATACTTTTAAACCTTCTTGGTTAATATTGTGTTTTGCACATAAATTGGTCTAAGTATCCTTGGTTGAGTTATTGGTCCAAATATTAGGTTTAGGTATTTTCAAAGAGTTTGGAAATGGCTAAACCTACCTTTGTTAAAATTGTTTTAACAAGGAACTAAGTTTTCAAAACTGAAATATCATTTTTCGCTTTTGCTTCGGCTGTGCGACTTGGGAAATTCTTTCAAGTGGTAGTTGTGCCACCTAATTTCTTGTGGAAATCCAGTTTTTTGTCTTTGCATATAGGCGTATGGGTCTCCTCCATTCGATCGTATGCTACTGACATACTAGTTCCCAACCTCTTTGTACTACCATACGCTCGTATGGTGATACTTCCATACAACTGTATGGACTTGTACATACAGTTGTATGCTAGCTCAGTAAGTGGGATTGGTTGTTTTTAAACACATACTTATACATAAGAGTTATATATTGTTGTATAGTGTTGGTTATGGCATGAATGGCTGATCATGAACTTAAAATCATAATGTATGAACTATGTGGGCATGTAATATTCTTTTATTATATAAGAGTTTGTAATTAAGAGTTGATTACTAGTTTATGATTTATCTATTCATTGATCCTACGAGCTATCTTAATTTGTAATCTCGTCCTAGTATGCCAAGGATACGAATGTACACATGAGATGTGGAGATGCATGAGCAAGAGAAAGGTTTAACCCATGAAGGTGCCTCGTGGGAGCATAAAGGTTAAAGTAATCTTGAATGTTTGTAATTTGATAACATAAAACCCTTAGTCATTCCTTTTAGCTAGTAATTGAGGCCTTAAGTCCATAATAATGCCTATGTATTGTTCTCCATGTTATAGATATATATGAGATATATATAATGCATGGGATGTATGTAAAATGGATAATATGCAAAGTGAGACATTAATTAATTAAAGTCCAAAAACCATCCAAGTTAAATATTAAGTTTTAGCTCTCCATTGGAGCAATGATTCTAGGAAATCGTTTCCTTAAATCATTGTAAAGCATGAGATGTTACGAGTATAGGATATATTGTATATCAAGAATGGTAATGAGTACCTGAGCCATATAATTTTCAAATCTCTATATTTCTTGGTCTAATGGGTCTAACTTAACTAATATGAAAGACCAATAATGGTAATGTATACTTGAGACCGGATGTATTAGGAGCCAAATAGATTGAATCTCACAAGAGTTGTGATGAATAAGAGTTGTTCACTTGCAAGGAATCAATCCCTAGAAAGATAATGTGTAGCTTGCGAGTATTGATGAAGAAAAGTTGTTCACTTGCAAGATTTCAATCGACCCACTAGAGATTCACCTCAATGGAATCTCCGTTTCATATTTTGAAGTGTAGGCTTTAAAAAGTTAATGGGAGTACCATTTTGTTTAAAGACAAAATCAATGTAGTGATTACATTTTGACATATACTAATACAATCTTGTTATGTTCTGCATTAATATGATAATATGAGTAAATCCTACCCTACTGCGAGCATTTTAGATGAGAATAAGCTTACATGGACTAATTATATGGATTGGTTGAGAATTATAAAACTTGTAATGACTTATGAAAAACTTTGGTATGTGATCGATCAACTGGTTCCTGGATCATTGCCTGAGGAGGCTATGGAAGAGGAATGGGCTACTTTGAGAAGTGGCAAGATGATCACATGTTAGTAAGGTGTATTCTACTCACTTACATGACTATAGAGTTGCATAAGCAACACGAGCACATGGCTAAGGTCTCAGTTATACTTATTCACCTTAAAGACCTTTATGGTGAACAGAGTAGAATCGTGAGATATGAGATATCTAGGGAATTGTTCCAAGCCAAGATGCATGAGGGAGAGAAGGTTGGGAAACATTTGTATAAAATGATTAGATTCATTGAGCAATTGGAGAATATGGATTTCACCATAGATGTCAACCTTCAAACGAATTTGATCCTGCAATCTCTCCCTAAATCATTTAATAATTTTATTAAAAAATTTCATATGAATAAGATTGAATGTAGCCTTACTGAGTTACACAATAGTTTGGTCTTCACCAAAAAGAACATGGAAGGGTGTAAGGGAAAGGGAGTCGTTCTTGTGGCATCTTCATCTAGTAGGACTAAGAAGAAGAAGAAAAATAAGAACAAGACTGCCCATCTGAAACCCATAGATGGTGTGACCAAGGACAAGTCCACATGAGACGCTTCTAAAGGAAAATAAAAGTGTTTCCATTACTATGAGACTAGACATTGGAAAGGGAATTGCCTAAGATTCTTAGAGTCTCTTAAAGGCAAGAAGACAAAGAGCAAGAAGAAGAACAAACCTTGTGAAGTTGCATCTTTTAATTGTTATATTTCTAATGTTCCATATAGTTCATCAGTTGCTTGGATACTTGATAGTGGTGCAAGTTCTCAAATTTGTACTTCTATGTAGGTAATGATAAGTAAGAGAAGCTTAAATAAAGGGGAAGTGGTCTTAAAGCTAGGAAATGGATAAAGTTTTATGACCAAAGCTATTGGATCCACTTCTATTGATCTTGTTGATCATGTTTTGTTATTGAAAGACTTATTATATATTTTTAATGCTTTCATGAATATTATTTATGTAACTGGTTTAACTAGTATTGGTTATGAACTCTTGTTTAAGAAATATATTTGTGAAATCTATTTTGAAAATAGAATTTTCAGTGTGGGATATGTACTTGATGGTCTTTATTATTTAGATAATGGAAATAACAAAAAATATCCAAGCTCAACTCATATTAATGCCATGATTAAACTCAACTTTAATTCAAAATTAATTTGGCATCTTAGACTTAGACATATATCCGAGGAGAGGATTATAAAGTTGGAGAAAATGGGGATCCTAGACCATATGGGAAGTGAACCTACTCCAACTTATGAGTCTTGTATCCCATGTAAAATGACTAGGCCTACCTTTGTTGGACAAAGAGAAAGAGCCAAAGAAATTTTGGAACTCATACATAGTGATGTATGTGGACAATTTGGTCAAATGGCTAGAGGAGGGTATTTATATTTCATCACATTTACAAATGACCTTTCAAGGTTAGGGTATGTTTATTTGATGAAATATAAGCATGAGTCATTTGAAAAGTTCAAAGAATTCATGCAAGAAGTTGAGAAATAAACTGGAAACAGTATTAAGACTCTTCAATCTGATCAAGGAGATGAATACTTAAGTATGAAGTTTAAAGAATTCTTAAAGGAACATGGCATAATATCGCAGTTGACTCCTCTCGGAACACCAGAGTTAAATGGTATTTTTGAAAGGAGAAATCGTACCCTATTGGATATGGTGCTATTAGTGATGAGCTATATCGATCACCCTATCTCCTTATGGGGATATACACTTAAGAAAACTTCTTACATCCTTAATAGAATGCCTTCCAAATCTATTATTGAAGGAAAGGTTACGAGTCACGCAGCAGAAGCAAAAAAATGCGAAACCTGGAAAGGTTCAACATTTTGATTTTGAAAACTTTTGAAAACTTAGTTTTTGTTAAAACCCTTTTAGCAAAGTTGGTTAGGCAATTTTTCAAACACTTTGAAACATTTTCCTAACCTAAGATTTGAGTACTTTTGTTAAAACTCTTTTAACAAAGTAGATTTAGCCATTCTTCAAACTCTTTGAAGATTGTCTAAACCTAGGTTTGAGACTATAACCCAATCAATGATATTTATACCAACTACGTGTAAAACTCAATATAAACAAAGAAAGGTTAGAAGCATCAAATACCTCTCGCCCTTCTCTGTTAAGCTCCCCAAATGTGAAGCCTCTAACTTGAAACACACCAAAACAAGACTTCTTTTGAATTGTTGAATTTTCTTGAACCTCCTCTCCTTGGTTGCTCAATTTTGGTTCAAGCTCATTCTTTAATGCTTTGAGAGACTTTTAAGGTTTTTGGACTTTCTTTGATCACCACCATCAAAACTCATTCTTCTCAAGAATAAGATCATAGACATGATATTGAACCCTTGAAGAACTCTTCTTTAACCTATGAACCCTAATTTTTGCACCATTAAATCTAACCCATTAATACGAGCCCAACGGTTCAAACCGGGCTCAAATTAGACTTCAAATGGACCTAGAAAATCCTAAAAAATCAAATCGGATCGAACCAGACCCAAAAAATCAAGCCCAATGACCTAGGCCCACAAACGCATCGTTTAGTTCAAAATGCACGCGTTTTGACTCCTAGGGATTCTGGCACAAATTTTATAAAATCAGACTTTCAGAACTGTTTTGGGTTCCACTTTTTCTAACCATTCTGTTCACTTTCCAGACGTATTCAGACCTATGTTTCTGACTTCTAAACACTCTCTTAAAACTAATATTCCTTCTAAACTGAATCAAATCATCAGTCATCATCAGAATTCACAGAAAGCACTTGTTCATCAGCCAGTTCATCGGTTCAATTTCTACAGTTCCAGTTCAGACAGTCATACACCGGTTCTCTCTGAACACAACAGAGACTCGTTCTAATTTCATCAAGCCGTCAGACCCTCCAGTTCTTAAGCCCCGAAAATAAAAGGTAGTAAAGGGTACTATTTTTCCTTTTCTTTCCTTTTAATTTCTAAATTGAGCCCTTAAAAATAGAGTTAAGGCATTTTTTAAGTTAGATAACATTTTTCTTAAATTAATCAGATTAAGGCCTAAAATGAAATTAGGCATTCATATCAATCAAGTAATCAAATTTTATTAATCAAAATTTGAAATTGATTAATAACCTATTTGGTTAATTCCTTTTTCAATTGAAATGAATTAGATACTGAACACATCAAACCATCCACTGTATTCAGAACAACCCCCGCCCTTAGCGAGAAGGTAGAACGA
>CAOJBK012226439.1:0-14777 GCA_948294925.1 Codiaeum variegatum
TTCGATTTCATAAAGTCATTGAAAGAAATCTTTTGATAATTTCGAGTAACAAAATCTTATTGTAGTCTCTTGGTGATGTTATCACCCTTCTACAACAACAATGGTGGACCAACTTTAATGGCAAACAAACGAAAAGGACAAATAATGGAAAGCAATTGCTATCGATCCAACAACAATTGAGGATGTTGTTGAACCAAACACATAGAATAGCCTGGTTGTTTATGAGGAAACAATTTATTGTTATGGTTGTATGCCCTAGAGCCTGTACTTTATGTATATATTTATAATCTTAATCCATTAATGGCTATTAATATATATGTTTTCGTTTAATGGTCATTTTCATTTTAGTGCATGACGTATATATGTTCCTTAAGTGCTATATAAGAGAATCTATTTTCATAGAGTTTGGGAATATGGAGAAAGATTCTTTTTGTCATACACTTTAAAGTAAGTTCATTGTCATAGGATTATTGGTAGGAATGTCATTAATCCAGAGAGACCGTCACCTCTGTTGTCATCCATGACAAGTATGAGATACTTGTTGGTATAGATGTAGTGAGTCTCAAACTACAGACATATGATGTCGTGATAACACGGGGACACTCATGAGATGAGTAAGTCGAATAGTGACATTAGATGATAGACACATAGGTTTTATCCACTAGTTAATGTCTGATAATCTATATTGCAATTGTGCATATAATCCTTAGACTTGAGGTGACATGTTATCTAACATATTGATGGCTATGATTTGTTATTGCTTACATACCGATGATATCCAAGTATTGGTATTTGGCATATATTAGCCATAACCAGTGGTATGTTGAGATTAGTGATCTCTAAGAAAGAATTCATTAACTTGGGTAAATAAAGAAGGAATCCTATGACTTATGGTTGTTCTCAATTCACAAATCCTTGGCTAAGGTAGTAAAGATTCACTAGAAAGAGTTTTTAGTAAGAATCGGTTTATCGAGAATTAGAACCAGATAGAAGTCATATGATCTAGCATATAGAGTTTGACTATTCCATGACCCAAGCTAATAATCAGGAATCCATAATGAAGGGATTCAAGTGCCTGGTAATTATAATCAAGAGGTCCATGCAATGTCAAGGATATAATTACCAACATTCATTTCTAATTAGGTAGTCGTGACATGTTATGCTAGATGTCACTCATGATTTATGGGATTAAGTATAAATTGTGGATTACATACTTAGTAGGAAGAAAAGAGTTTTCTTTATCCCATTACTAATTAGAACATGAACCTAGTAAGTCACACATCATAAAGCATTTCTCATGGCTTAGTATTTAATCAAATTAATAATTAATTAAAGAGTTTAATTAATTATTAATAATGATTGGATTAGACTTGTAATTAAATTTACAAAGATACTAGCATGTCTTGAAGTCTAATTTATAGAGGGATTAATTCAATTATGTCATAATTTGTATGAGATACAAATGGGTATGACTAAATTAATATGGGGTAAGGTAAATCATAATTAATTTACATGAGATGTAATTAATTATTGGTTAAAGTGATTCCTACTAATTACTTGTGCTAATCAAGTTGATTAATTGGGTAATTGCTTAGTCAATTAAGTCAAATGGATGCTAGCACAAGTAACCATCATCTTCACTAACTTTTCCTTAATTTAAGGAAGTTTGGTTGGAAGAAGCATGGTTATATAAGAAGTGGGCTATCATCTTTTTACCTCAAGAGATTTGAACCATTCACTATTCATCTTCTTCTTCATTGAGCAAGAGAGAGAAGCTCTCTAAGAGTTAGAAAGAGAAAGTTTAAATCAACACACCATTTTAGTGAGAGGGAGCTTATTTTTGAAGAAGAGTTCTTTAACTATAAACTTTACTTCTAAATCCTTGAGAAGGAGTGTGTGTGGAGTTCATAGTCCAAACAAATCCCTAAGGGTCTCAAGTTCTCAAGCAAGAACCAAACATTTGGGCAACCAAGAGAGGGTTCAAGCTTCTTCAAGTAGACAAGGAGACATAAGCTATCAGGAAAGCTTTGGTGTGAGTCGAGATAGAGGCTTCGCACTTAAGGAGCTAAACAAAGTAGGGAGTTGAGGTATTTGATACATCTAATCCCTTCTTTGTTGCTTTTGTGTTTTGCACAATAATTGGTTAAGTATCCTTGATATGAATATGGGTCCACACCTAGGTTTAATTATTTATTAAAGAGATTAATGAATAACTAAACCAACCATGCTAAAAGAGTTTTGGTATGCTAAATGATTTTGTAAAAATTTTTGAAAATAAAAAACTGAGACATATCGGATTTTCGAAAATCTTTTTAGCTTTCACTACACGACTCACATTTCATCCTTCATTTATGATATAAGGGATGACAATGTTCCTGCAAGTGATCATGTTAATGATAAAGTAGTGAATTATGAAGCAGAAAATGATGAAGCTTAGAATGAAAAAGTAAAGAATAATGAAGATGGGAATGAGGAATCAGATATTGAAGAAGTATTGAATAAGGAATCAATTATTGATGGAGGAGTGAATGAAGTAGTGAATGATGGATCAGGGTTTGATGAATTAGATATTGAGGATGAGGACTATATGCCAACAATTGATGAGGATGATGATATTTTCACTAACATCCCAGACTTTGATGAGGATGAAGAACATGCTACTGCTAGGAAGAATTTGAAAAGGTTTAAAAATGTTATAGTTGATAATGGTTATGGGCTAGGGTTATATTCAAAAAGAGTAAGAGGGGAATATGAAGGGACTTGCCTGGATAAGACTCTAACCATAATGGAAATGCAAGTGAGGATAGTGGATACCACTATGAGTACCTAAATAGTGACAATGAAGTACTAAAACCAGTGTCCAATGATGAAAATGACTTGAAGTTAGGAAAAAGAGGAAGCCTTACAAAATTATATATAATCCTAACTATAAACATACTGAGCTTAATTGGGTTACTAATTTGCTTTTCACTAATGTAGAGAAATTAAGGAAAGCTGTGCAAACTTATGCTATAGCTAATGGTTATAGACTTTAATGGAAGGGGACTAGTGAAAAAAATGGAGGCAAAGTGTAGGAATTGCACATGGAGGATATATGCATCAAAGGTTAGTGATGAAAACTCTTTTTTAGTTAGGATTGTCAATCCAACTCATGTGTGTAGTAGAGTGATGAACAATAAAATGGCTACTATGGACTGGTTAGCTGAAGAGTTTCTCGACAAGTTTAGGAGAAAACCAAATTACACTATTGGAGAAATTATAGATGATTTGATGGGAAAATGTGCTTTAAGAGTAGATGAAGTTTCATGTTGTAGACTAAAAAGGTTATACAGAAACTTAAAAGGAGTGTGGAAGCACATAATGCTAAGTTAAGATCCTATGTGTTAGAGCTAAAGACCACTGACAAGGAATGATTTTTTTTACCTTGAAATAGAATGGGTTGATAATAAGGTTGAATTCAAGGGCTTATATATATGTTTCAATGGTTTGAGAAAAGAATTTATGGAAGGGTGCAAAATAATAATTTCTCTTGATGGTGCCTTTTTTAAGAAAATACTTGGTGGAGCAATACATAGTGTAATTGGTCGCAGTGGAAACAACCAAATGTTTCCTATTACAAATGCAATTGTGTTGGTAGAAAATGAAGTAATTGGAAGTGGTTCTTGAATAGGTTATTCACTGACCTCAATGTTAAGGATGGTTTGGGCTGGACTTTCATTCGTGACTTGCAAAAGGTAAATGCAATACTATATAATTTTACCAATACTCTTAACTACTAATAGCTTGTCTTGTTCTAATAAGGTGCTTTTGAATGTTTTGGATGATCTTATATCTAATGCTAAAATTAGAAACTATGCACGACATATCTATACTAACTGGAAAAAGGTGCATAGTGGCCAAGATCTTAAGGAGCTATTTTGGAGGGTTGTCTATGCAACATATGAAGCATAATTTGATGAGACTTTAAAAGGCATTCAGAAAAGTGAAACATGAAGGAGCAGATCTTATGATAGCAAAAGATCTTAATGTGTATTGCAAATGATTCATCTCAACTCTACCATCATCTGATAATATGGACAACAACATAGCTGAAACATTTAATGGTCTGATATGCAAGTTAAGGACTATGCATATCATTGACATGTTGGAAGCAATAAGGGCATACCTAATGCAGAGGATGAAGACTAAGTATGATGAAATGAGTGCTAAAGATGATGTAATCTTCCTTAGAATAAGAAAGCAAAGAGGTTAAAATGGGAAGTAAGGTACTACACTAACAAAGGATGGCAAGTTCCATGTGAAATTTTATGAAGACCAATCTGTAGTATCCATGAAAGAGAAGATATGTAGCTGCAAGGGTTGGAAACTCACTAGGATACCATGTATCCATGTTATTTCAAGTATTCATTGGCAGAGAAAGGATATTGATGACTATGTGTTTGATTATTACAAAAAGGGAATGTATTTGAAAGCATATGGATACCTTGTCACTTAATGGATCCAAGATGTGGACAATAGTTGATAAACCTTCAATACATCCACCCCCATTTAAAAAGATGTCTGGAAGATCCAAAAGAAATAAGAAGAAATCTACAGATGAGGAAAACAAAAAGAGGGCTAATCCAAATAAATTGACAAAGCATGGAATGAAATTTAAATGTTGCTTATGCAATAAGCTAAGGCATAATAAGAGGGAATGCCTAAAGAAGAACAATCCACTTGAACCTAGTCAAGTTTATAGTATCAAGGTAAGTGTGTTGCTTCTCTTTACTCTGTTGTATCTGTGTTTCTTATTGTATTTGTCATGTCTAATCTATGTTTCTTGTTGTATTTACTTTATGTAACTGTGTTTCTTCTTGTGGATGTTCTATTTTCATTGCATTGTTTGATAGGTGAACAATAAGAAAAGGCCAGCTCCATTTAGCAACACTGCTAGGTCTAGTCCACCAAATAAGAGACCTATAATAGCTCCATCTAGTAGATTGGGTCTGGTCCATCAACTAAGAGAGCCACAACAATTGTAGCTCCATCTAGTAGCACTATTGGGTCTGGTCCAAGGACTAAGATAATTATAATAGCTCCATCAAGCTTTGAAATAAAGAAAATTACATAAAAGAGAACTCCTACTAAGGTAATTGCAACAGTTGACTAAAGGATTAAGTGCAAAGAGAAGTGTCAAGTATGGTTGAGTTGGTCTGCTATATTGTATTATGTTCAACAATGATAATAAAGTATAATTGGATGTTTTGACAAGTAAGGAAGGGTTATGGAGTTTGCTATGCGCCTAGAGTGGAAAAATATACTTTAGGGTATGTTGTCATATCTAGGTTATAATCATGGTTGCTAGTTTATAGTTTAGATTATGTTCTCATTTGTGCTTTAATTATAGATGCCTAAAGAGAATATGAAGCAAGTTAGAGGGCCTAAAACAACAAGAGAGACATCCAAGACCAATGTTTTAAAAATCAGACCGAAGGTTGAATCAGTGTCATTACCTGTTCGTGGTTCGACCAGTCCAACCGGTTCAATTAATCAGTCTAATATATATGTAATTTAGCCTCCCATTATAGTCGCATATGTATTATCACATAAAAATTCTCCAACTAAAACCAAAATCACATGCAAATGATTTAACATATATGTATATATAAAGGCTTGATTTACCTAAATAATATCATCTCTCATAATTTATTACCTTAATAATAATAATAATAATAATAATAGCTTCTATAGTTAATTAGGTCAAATTCAATAAATTATTTTTAAATACATAATAGTTTTTTTTTACCAATTTAGAATTATAAAATGAAGAAATTGATTTTTATTTCCTTTTTTTTTAATATGGAAACAACAAAAAAATTTATTTTCTTATTTTTTTTGTTTCCATAGTATTTTTAGTTAATATATTATTTTCTAAAATTAATGTCTTAATTAATGAGATTTTTTTTTCAAAAATTAATGTATTGAATATGGAAAAAATGTCAATGTTTTTTTTTTAAATTTTCAACTTAAAAATCAGTTTTCTTCTAGTTTAGTTATTTTTCCAATTCATTAGTTTGCCATTTTTTTGGTTGTTAAAATCCAGACCCGTGACCAATTCGCAGTTCAGCCGGTCCGGTCCAGTTTTAACAGCATTATCCAAGACTTCTAGGATGAGTACCAAATAACAACCCACAACAGCTACAACCACATGCACCACTAGAAACACTAGATCAACGATATTCACAATGAGGCAACAGTCTAGAACTACTACCTTTAAAAATACCAATATGTAGACACTTCATGGCCAATGTGTTTTGCTTAAGCCAAATAAAAAATTCAAGAAGTTGCCTTGATTGTATTAGTTATTTGAGATGTTATTATTAGTATTACTGTTTTTGGACAACAACTGTAGAATGATATTTTTTTGGATTGAGGCATGTTTTGGACATACACTCTTGGATGTGTTGTATGTATTTATGGATGTCATATATTAATGATTATATTAAATTTGTGTTCATTTATTCAGTTTGTGTTTAATTTATGATTTATGAAAATTTTCAAATGACAGAAAACAAAAGCAAACACAACACACGACTTTCTTTCATATGGTATTGTAATATTAGAATTGTTTACAAAAAGCACTCAACTTTAATGTTTGAGCACAAGCATGCATACCCAAAAAGAAAAACAAAACAAAAAGTTCTATGACAATTGCGAATCTCATTCTGCCTTAATGGCCATTTCAAGTTATCCTAAACTAACCTACAATTTATAAATGGCCTTACCCTCTTAATTCCGATAATCAAGCTCTATACAACCTATAAAGCAACAAAATAACAGCCCCATAAAATCCCATCTCATAAAAAATCAAGCACCCCCTCAATTTTCCCTTTACAAGCTTCAAACCTTTAACCTTGTTTTTCAGTTATTCAATTTCCTTCTCCATTTCTCTAGTGCGATTAGTGTTGCTGGAAATAACAACTTCATTTTCATCCCGCTCCATACATTCATTTAGCCTTCTCAACTCATTCAATATCACTAATGTCCTCTCATTAATCCATAAGTCGTGCCACTTGAAAAACTCGTAGTGACCTTAAATCAATCAATTGAACCTAGCAGTTGAATGGTAGATGAAATGGTAGTTGAAAGGAAAACAAAAGAAAAAAAATGAACCAAGAAATCAACTTAGCCCAAAAAATAACCATTGCCAGAACAAGCTTCTAAGGTTCTGAGTTGTCCTAGAGTATCAACCTTGCCTGGCCATCACAATCGCAAACGAGTAACTCACTTGGATTTAGGTACGCTTGTTGATCGCTTGAAGAAGATGAAGCCAACATTGTTGTCATACCAAGTGGAATTTGAATCCACATTAAATTTCTCAATTGATTTCACAAAGATCGCCTCCTCCCCTCAACTCACTCTCGACAGTGCATCTCTTTATAGATTTGTCCTAAGAAGTTTGGAGATGAATATTATAAAGATGAAACCCTAGCCCTTGATTGCCAAAATGCCATCATTTTAGTGTTTAAACTGCATCATTTTGAAGTTATTTTTAAAGAATTAATATGTTTTGTGATTCTTTGTGTTGGCGGCAGTAAAAAAATTATAGATAAGTATTTATTCTGCCACATTGGCAAGACACGTCAGCATCTTCCCGTATTCAATGGAGCTAAGATATATTTGAAAGTGAATGATTAAATCATATACAAAACTAAAATCTATTTTTTAAGGGTATATTTAATAGTTCACAAAATTTTAAGGGTAGACCAAATGGCTTTGTCTTATTATTATTGATATTATTATTATCCAAGTCCAAAACCTAATTACCTAAATTCAAGTCCATTTTAGTCTAATCCATTATCCAAACTCACTACCCAAAATCCACTAATAAGCCCAACAAAATTTTTAGGGTAGACCAAATGGCTTTGTCTTACAATTATTGATATTATTATTATCCAAGTCCAAAACCTAATTACCTAAATTCAAGTCCATTTTACTCTAATCCATTATCCAAACTCACTACCCAAAATCCACTAATAAGCCCATCACCTATTTAATCATACAAATCTGGTTTTATTTCAAAAAAAAAAAACAAAACCAAAGTGTATGACTAGTTTAGGACCAATTAGCCTTTACAATGTTATTTACAAGCTTGTTTCTAAGGTGCTTATGAATAGAATGAAGCGTATTTTACCTGATTTGGTTAGTAAAGAGCAGAGTGTTTTTGTTCCTCGATGCTTAATCACAGGTAATATTATTCTTCGTGTGAAAGGTTTTCATTCTTGAAAAAAATAACCTTTCGAGCTGTGGAGGCATGGTGGCTACTAAACTGGACATGGAAAAGGCTTACAACATGTAAGAATGGTCTTTTATAAAAGAAACATTAAATACAATGTGATTTTTGGTTCTTGGATTTTGTGAATTTTGCAGTGTCTCTAGTGTCACATACATTATCCTGCTTAATAGAGAGAGCATTGATGAGGTCACTCCACAATATGGTATTCGACAAAGTGGTTCTTCTTATCTTTTTATATGTTGCAATGATATTCTTTTTGTGATGTTACATAAAGCAAACTTGGAGGGAAGAATTCATGGTCTACGACTTGCCAGTATTTCACTTGTAATCTCCCATTTGTTCTTCACAGATGACAATCTTATTTTTGCTAAGGCTAAGCCTTGGGAAGCTCATAAATTAAAGAGGATTTTGCTATCTTATAAAGTATCATCAAGTCATCCAGTTAATTCCGATAAATCAAGCACATATTTTGCTTCATTAGTGACACCTAACTCTAGAGCATTTTTTGTAGATGCCTTGGGCTTTAGAGAAATTCTTTTCACAAGATCTTATCTTGGGTTATCTTTATTAGTAGGGAGATTAAAGAAAGTAACTTTTAGTTTTCTAAAAGATAAGTTTTGGGTAAACTAGCAGTAAGGAAGGGAAATCCCTTATCTATGAGAGCTAGAGAAGTCATGATTAAAAAGTGGAAAACCTAATTTCCCCCCTTTATCTTGTTCTCCTTCATCTCTGGAAAAGGAAAACCCAAAAAGAAAGCCCTAAAAAAATTTCAAGTTTCTTCATCTTCTCGTTATGCCTTAATAGAGCTAAACCCTAGGTTTAACAAACTACCCATCACACACTCTACCATGACTACCAACAACAAGCCCAACACCACAATCTTCCCCAAACATCTGTTCTAATCATGAAAAACCTTCAATGTGAACCACAAAACCTAGTCAATGCCTTTCCTAGCTTCATTTAAAGACCTAATAGCTCATATCACACACTCCTCCACCTCTTGTCGTTGTTCGAAACTCTAAGAAACATCCATCCATCGAGCCTAAGCCTCCACTTCTCCAATCATCGTTCAACACCTACAAAATGTGACCATGTCTTATTTAGAAACTAAACTACAATAAAGACCTCTATTAATGGCTAATTTGAGCTCTAGAAATGCCCCACCTCATTTTTTCTGTGAGCTTGAACCCAACACCACCCTTAGAACCTTCAAGCTTAACCCTACCTTCAAAACACCGGTTATTTTAGTGTACAACACTGATTCATTCTAATGAACTAGACTGTGATCAGAAAGTTACATCACATACTATGATCCTAAAGTCATAGTTTACATCACATGCTCTTATTTTTTAACCTGGCCTTTTATAACGAGTTGGTTCTTGGTCTATATTGGGGTTTTGAACTCCAAAATGAATGAAAAACATTTGGTTCTAGTAACATCATTCACTGTTTTACTCTCATTTTTAATTGGTTTTGAATTTGAAAATGCTATAATTGGACTTGTGTTCTTGGTCAATGTTGATTTTGGATTTGCTTTGTGTTTAGAATCATTTTTGTTTAATGTTTATAGATTTTCCATTTATTTGTCTAATTCCCTAATTTTTATATTCAATTTTGAGTTTGAAAAGCTACAATCAAACTCGTGGTCTTAGTTAGTGTTGATTTTGGATTTACTCTGTGTTTAGAATAATTTTTGTTTGATGTTTATAAGTTTTCCTTTTGTTGGTCTAATTTCTTAATTTTTACATTTTCTTTTTAGTTTGAAACACTATAATCAGACTTGCGGTCTTGGTCAGTGTTGATTTTGGATTTGCTCAGTGTTTAGGATCTTTTTGCTTAAAGTTCCTTGGTGTTTCTCTGCTTGGTTTAGGTTCTCCAAATTGAATTTAGCATATGACCAATGTTCTTTCAAATTCTATAAGACTATTTAGAGATGCCTTTCATGTTCTTCTTAACCCTTTGAATAGATTAAGAAGGCATCAATATAGATAGTGACAAACTAATCTAAATAGGGCTTGAAAATGCAATTTATTAGGCCTATAAAAGTAGCAGTTGTATTTGTCAACCCAAAAGGTAGTAGTAAGAATTCATAATGTAATATCCTGATCACTCACCCCATTCAAAAGTCTCACCAAAGGCTTATGGACTGGCTCTACAAACCAACACATGTCTTTCTAGTGGAATTGTCTTTACTCGGCTATACCATATGAGATTTCCCAGAAAGTTACCTATCCTAAATTTCTCTAAATCAAGCATGCTTAACTTTAGAATTTTTTAAGTAATAGGCTCTAAAAAAAAGGTATACCTTATTGGTATAGGTAATACCGTTAAAAATATTTTATAGCTTTCCAATCACAACTTTCTTACGTATTACACATAGTTCCCATATCTAGTTTGAAATGTTGTTTTAGGCATATCCTCCTTCCATATTCTCAACTAAGGATAGTTTGACATCAAGTCTATTTTCGGGAAATAGCTATCTCCTTATAATTGATCAAATAAGTCATCTATCTGAGGAAGAGAATGTTTATTGAATAATGACTTTATTGAGTTGTCTATAGTTAATATACAGTCACATAGAACCATCATTCTTCTTTATTAATAAAATTGGAGCACCCCAAAGTGAGCTACTAAGGTAGATAAACCCCTTACTCATTTAATCCTAAGAATGTTTCTTTAATTCTTTTAGTTCAACAAGAGCCATTCGGTAAGGAGGAATAGAAATTGGGTCAATTCATGAGATTATTTCAATAGAAAACTTGATTTCCCTTTTGAATGGTAACCTTGGTAATTCTTCTAGAAACAAAACTAGAAATTCACTAAGAATCAAAATTTATTCTACTCCCTTCTTCAACAACCTTCTAACAATAATAGTGAAGATTAGATATAAGGAGATTTGCTGCTTTCTCCGTGAAACTTGAATGTCTTATACCTAGGTAAATGTCACATCAGATCGATATCTAATACGTTACCATGTACCTCATATTAATTTTATAGTAACACTACTCAGAGTTACTAATTATATAAGATGCAAATGTTGTAATCCATCTTAAAACCTTGTGTATTTCAACTACTATACCATCGTTTATCCAGAGGACTCTAGACTAGTTTAGGTAGAATCAAACATTGTGAATTTAAAATCCTTTAACTTTTATGAAAATGAAAACAATTCTTTCTTCGTTGGAACCCAACACATGGTATCCACGAACCTCAATGCAATGAGTCACAAACTCATGATGCATGATAAATGATATGAGACTCTATGATGTAAGACTCAATGCAAATGAGACAATATGATTTGAACACTGGTATAAGGTTTCAATATAAACATTTCAAAATCACATTTAAAATGCATTTTAAAATCAATTTTCTTTGATCCAAGACTTTTTTTTAAACTCTTAAAACATAAAAAATAAATCATTTAACCTTCAATTGATCAAAGTCCTCATGGAATAATTCATCATTAAGATGGTTTCAACATTTGAAGATAGTAACTTGGTTAGGTTTTTAAGACTCGAGTTCTTGGTAAGGAATACTTTGCTATCTCATAGCATATGGAAGTATGCATATATATTAGATACCTAAGCCAACACATATCTAATCTTGCATATATAAATTATGAGTAATAAAAAATTATCATATATGGCTTCACAAATCTAAATCAAGGAAACAGAGTGACATATAGAACCTATGCTCCGTAGTTTTACTTAGGTAAACCATTGCTCTGATACCACCTTTGTCACACCCCGAATCCAAAGATGTGATGATCCTAGGGTAAGGGTAAGTCTAACACCACCATATGCCTATAGAACCCCAAAATCTATGAATTTTCTAGGATATATAATTCAAGTCAAGCTTATTATCATAAACCATATTAGAAACCCTTATATTTCTAGACATAGTTCCACCTAAAATTGAAACTTACCCGTTGAAATAAGACTTTTAGTAACATAACTCAAACATATAATAGGCTATCACTACGAGTGGGATGCAAACACCATCCGCATAGTACCATAACAGGACGGTCACAAAAGTGCCATAAAACAGACGAGAGAACCCTGTTACCTCGAATACGTATACTTGATCGAGCATATGTCTAGAGTATATATCACTCTCTAAGTAGGACACTGATAAATTTGATTATATCAGCTCAGGCACTTGTGCATAAGACTAATGGTATAAACTTCCATTAGTTTGGGCATTTTGTCATATATATATTGGCAATGTTAAATCAATAATTTAATAGCTCAAGTAATAATTTAGGTTCAAATCAATAGTTCAATGGTTCAACACAATGAAATGTGATATTGGTTAAATAATCTCAATGAGATTAAAGAAATATAGTAATAAGATTAACATGCATAGAAATGTTAGAGAATAAGACTTTTAGTTAGGTTGTCAGAACAATAACAGGTTGCAAAATAGGTCATTTTGCATTAACATAACACATAAACTCACATTTTATACCTCAATTTTTTCAACTAATTCTTCTAATCCAAATTTTCATAACTTCGATTCTATCAACCTACGAATAAATGTACTAAAAATTACTACATAATTAATCCTTATTTAGGTTAAAAATATAATTATAAGATAAAAATTCTAATAATTTAATTAATTAATCTAATAAATATTCAAGTAGTCATACGTATCAAAAATAAATTAATAATCAGTTAAAATGAGATAATAATCGACTAATTATCAATTATTCGTATGTGTTGGTTTCCAATAAAATTGGTATCTATGGAGTCGTAATAGAATAACTAAAGAGAATTTAATCTTTTTGGAAATTTTCATATATAACAATTTGATAGAAAATCATATCGATTATTACATTAAAAAATTGGTAAATTAGATATTTCTTCATAATTCACAAAAAAATTCATATAGAAGGTTATAAAATAAGGAGTCGGAGTTGCTCGAAATAGTTCATTTGAATTTAACTTTCTTCCTCTCTTCCTCGTGTTTAAACTTATGTTCTTCTTTCTTTCTTTCTTAAAAAAAAGAGGTAGGAGGATGGACTACTATTCAAATCAATTTTACCTTCTACTTTCTCTGAGAATAGAACCTAAAATGTGTAACTATAAACATTAATTGCTTACTGCCAGGCACACTTCTCGAGGATCCAGGGGACTTATCTCTATCATTCTTTATATACTATATCACCTTTCTTCTTCTTCTTCTTCTTCTTAGCACCACCCAATCTTTATCTGTTTGTTTTAAAGGTAAAAGCTGGCTTTTATTAATCTTATAAATCAATTACATGAGCTTGAATAGCATAACAAGGTAATCTACACATCCATTCACACAATGCAAGAGCCTTAGTTACTTCTTTAGCTAGGATATGTGCTACCTCATTTGCTCTTCTAGTCACATGAAGAACACTAATATTATTGTCTAAAAGCCTACCAATATATCAAAGAGAATAAAATGCAGTTGAGTGTGGCTTGTACTATGATAACAAACACCCTCCACAAGTTGGGCTGAATCTGTCTCAAAAATCAAGTGCTCCTATGTTACTCCCCTTGCCCAAACAATTGCCTTATAAAGGGCCAAAGCTTCCAAACATGTTGAATTTGTGCAAAATGGAATATGACAACACATAGATGCCAACCCTGAACCATCTCAATGCCTTATAATAGCTCTAACCCCTGCCTTTTGTGTCATAAGATTGAGGCCAACATCCACATTAACAGTGCAGCAGTTTTGGGGATGCTTTCTCCATTTCTTAACATATGGAGAAGGACATAGGATGAAGTTAGCAGACTTGTTTTGCACTTTATTAGCTTTTACAAAATCATTTAATCCCTCCAAAGCTCTTCTAATCAAACTAGCTGAATCCACTTGAATGCCGTCCACACCAATTGATTCCTACTCCACCAAATATTTTCATTGACAGTTGCAAACTTCCCTCTGTTCATTGCATTAAGATGCTCAAACGCAAAACCAATCCAATCCTCTATACTACCCTGCATCGATAAAATCAAATCATCAAAGGGAACTCTTTCCAGCAAGGGAGGCAAACTCACAATCTTTATCAACTTTAACTCATCTAAATTAACACTCACACAAAAGTTCACATGCAGGACTAACTCCAATATTTCGTAAGCCCTAAGCGGTTCCACAAAATAGATTATACATATATATTTTTTATAAAAAATTTAAATTTTAATATATTCAAATACAATATAATAATTAATTTGTAAACACAAATAAATCATTGTTGAGCTTTAATAAATTAATTCTAACTTTATTTTTTTAATTTCTAATTATGATTTTAATTTACAATCAACATACAATTTATTTAAATTAATAGGCTATTTCGAATATATATTCTCTTAATATTATATAAAAAATTTAAAAATCTCAGTACAAATCATAACAATTAACTAAAAAATATTCTTTTTTATTAAATAATACAAAATTAAAAAATTAAAAAAATTTTGCATAAATAAAAATTTTAAAATTAATTTTAAAAAATATTTTTATTAAATAAAAA
>CAOJBK012226669.1:0-12307 GCA_948294925.1 Codiaeum variegatum
AAGTTTAGCATTAAGCCGGAGACTTTTGTAGGATGTACCCTCTTCTAGTGGAAAGTCTTCCAGTTTTTCCACCTCTTGAGTCCTTTGGGGGATCTGTTTCTCACTTATCTGAACCATACCCACCTCTTCCACATCTATATGGATCATGGTCAACTTCTTCTTGATAGGCTCTGCTACATACTCTTCTTGAGGAGTTCCAAATATGTCTAGGCTTGTGCTATCTGGCAAGGGAACTCGGACTCTTCTCTACCTCACATTCACATCAGCATCTAAATCATGTAACAAGGGTCATCCCAACAACATGCTATAGGCCATTGGAACCTTCATCGAATATGTCTAGGCTAGAATTATCGTCTGATCAAGGGTTCGAATGTGATTTTCCAATTCTTCCAAGTCTGATTCTCCTATTCCCATTTTTTTCGAAAGCTATATCATACATCAAGTTCACAAAACTCCTATCATCCATAAACACCCTTTGAACACTATGGTTATTTATCATGGTGGTTATGACTACCGGGTCCGCCCTTAGCCTATACTGCTACTCTTCTTCTTCCGTGGGTCTTTTAGTTCCATTATAGAACACATGTTATGGATTTTCTTTCTTTTAGGATAAAGCCTTTAGCTTGTTGCATCTCTGGGTAACTTCTGATGGTTCGCCCGTTAAACATGCCACATTGCCTACTAATCCATCATTGATAACAAGGGCCCCTTTTCCCCGGTTTGCCATTCTAGTACTGGCTTCATCTTTCTTCACAAAGCCTTTTAAGTGGCCTTGTTTAATGAGCCTTTCTGTTTCCTCCATTACTGTCCTGCACTCATTAGTATCATGCCCATGAGTGGCATGAAATTTGCAATATCTAGCCTTATCCCTATTACCCAGATCTCCCCTCAACGGTTTTGGCTTTTGCCAAATGTCTTTGTTCTGGAACGAGGCAAATACCAACTTCGGAGCTACTATGAGCGGGGTTAATTTTGAGATATCCAGAGTGTTATGGGTTCAACCCCTAGCTTTTTGTGTTGATCCGGTTGTTTCTTCCTTTTCAGTAGTTTCTTTCTTCCTTATCTTTTTCTCAAGTTCTGGGGCCATCTCCTTCGCCCTCCTTCTAGCCAACTGTCTATTCTTATATGCCTCATCTTGGCAAATTTGTTTCTGGGCTAGCACCATGGCTGCTTCCAAAGTTTGTGGAGCCTTTCCACTGAGACCTTTGAAGTATCCATTATGGATAATGCCATTTTTGCAAGGCTTCCACCGCTCTTGACCGGTTTAGTCGGGTTACCTTTAAAGCTTCTCTATTCAATCTAGCTAGGTATTCTCCCAAAGATTCTCCCTCGGACTACTTGACTTGTTCTAGCACTTAGGTGGTCATTTTGGAAGGTATACTTGACGCAAAATGTCTCAAAAAACTTCCCGTCAGCTACTCAAAGTTGGCCATACTACTAGGCTTTAATCCATCATACCATTTTGTGGTTACTCCCTCTACAGAACCCCTAAAGGCTCGATATTTGATGGCATCATTAGTATAGTGCAGCTTTATGGCATGTTTATAGTCCATCAAGTGGGTTATAGGGTCAGCGGAGCCGTCATATTTTTTATGTTGGGAACTTTAAATTTGTCAAGCATGCGATCCTTAGCGATTTACGGGAAAAAGTGGGATTTCAATGCCAGCACAAATTTCAAATTTTCAGGGATCCTTCCATTCTCTTGATAAATTTCCTCCGGCATTATCTTCCTCACCTCATTTCTTAACTCTTGTGGCCTGTTTTGTCTCACAACTTCTTAGCCATCTATTCTATCTCTTCTCCTCCATGACATTTCTAAGGATTCCCTCGCGTTACTTCCAGTTCTCTGGCAATGGGAGTGGGCAACCACTGATCTAGTCCGTCTGAATGGTTCCCAGGTACTACTCTCCAAGGACCTACTTCTCCTTTTTTCTCTCCCCTTACGCTCGACCTTTCCCTATCTCATCTTACCTCACCTACTTCTTCCCCTCTTAACCCCTTCCATCTTCCATTGTCATTTCTGCGATCCCCCCCTTTCTCTTTCCTCTTGACTCTGTCCCTCTCCCCTAGCATTTTGTCCCATCACATCCCCAATGACTGACCTCAGCCTAATTCCTCCTCCCAGCTGTCCCCTTCTCTCCTTACCTCCCCATTTCCCATCTTTTGTGCTATTCAAGTTAAAACATCTATTCACTCTCCTTCCATTGGCACCTTTTGGGTTTCTTGAGGGGTTAAGGTTTTATGGCGGAGCATTTTCTACAGCTCTTATGGCATGGAGTAAGGTGGCTAAAAGTTGAACTACTTGGGGTAAAATGGCTTACAAATTAGCTGGGGTGATTGGAGTGGAGGTTTATGCACCAGTTTGTGTTGTGGCAGTGAGGATACCGTGCAAGATCTAAATTGGCTTTAGGTTTTCTGTGGTAGGTATGACAACAATAGGATTTGGTGGGTTTAAAGTGGTACTAGAAACATTGCCAGAGGGTATTTGGATGTTATCCACATGGTCTTTTTCTAGATTATCTCCCATTCCTTAGACAGGAGTTCGTGACTCAGAGTTTCTGGAAAAGAAGGGCTTTTGGACTAAAGAACTGCCTTAAAAACTTAGATGAACAGAAAAATAATTCCCACCAATGGTGCCAATTGATTGGTCTCAACCTAATCAATAACTTTAGGTTTTCAAGGCAGTTTGTGTTTCTCAATAATGGGCTTAAATCATGGGGCTTGTAATCAAAATAAAACTCATTAGAGGGTCAGGCTGGTTGCCTGTAAATGGCCCGCTGATGATCAAGTCAGTTCTCAATTTTTTGAGTGACTTCCAAGCTCTATTCCTAAAAGAGTGAAGAAAGAAGTTGGTTTTTTTTCATACATGTAAGCTAAGCGTGCATGGCCTTATATAGGAATCCTCAGTATGGATAGGTTTATGATCAGATGACCAAATCCTTTCCTTAGGGAGCAATATTATCGTTGGATCAAAAGGTATTACACTGAGGGTGAGGTGGTGGACGATGATTGGTTCACTGTCTTGAATATCCTTTCTTATCTACATTTACTAAGACCATGAGGTGGCTATGCTCAGGAGAGGCAGCCTTCTGACAAATGCGTGTTGTGCTATGGATGTGCTCATGTATTGTTGTACTCGCCAAGTCAGGATGAATTTTTCCCCATGCGCCGGACTAGGTTCCTCGAGGAGTCAGGATATTTAGAGTCTGTTGTTCTGACTTCGTATTACTCTTACAACATGATGGTCCGCATAGCTTTTAATTCGTCCAAAATAGCCCTATCTTCTCCTTAAGGGCCTTCATTTGCATCCTTGGGCCTGTTGATGGATCCGGAACCAACTCCATTGGGTGATTCATTTATTTGAACCCCTATTAACAACCTTACCTCCTTACCCAAAAAAAAAGGAATGATGATATTCCTATCATATGCCCAAATTGCCTCCCTTCCTTAAAGGGCGCTGAAGTGGATCAACTGAGGTTGATACTTAAATGGGTGAAAGAGAAAGGGAAGTATGACAGTAGATCCCTGATTGAGTCATCGTACTCAGGGAAATTCATAGATAAATTAGGACGTTAGCTTAACCCATCTAGGGGTACCAAACTCTCTTCCTTATATTTTCTTTTCCCTAATTATACTAACTGACCTTCTTATATTTCTTTTTTTAGATATGTCGGCCATCTAGAGGAATATGGCAGAGAAAAAGGCTCAAGAGGCCCAGAGAGTGCAAACTGGGGATTCCAACTCTCCCTCTTTACCTAGGCTGAGGGTTCAAACCTCCCTCCTGTAGAGCAAACACAAGCTAGGGTTCAGCCAGAATCAACCGCGTGTATTGCTGGAGGCTGGACCTCTGTGGTGGCTATTTCTTCCAACGGAGAGAGCAACTACACAACTTCAGCCTCTCCTTCCCCTGTCCAAACAAAATGACCAAGAGAGGAGGTCGTTCTAGCTGAGAATGAGGCTGGGGTCATAGGCATTTCTCAATCTACCAGGGGTTCCCTTACAGGCATCCTTGTGAAGAATTTTGAGCCTAACGCCAGCCTGGAAGACCATCAAGTTGCCAGAAAAGTGGTGGGTTCACTCATCCCCCCAGTTGATTTGCATCGCCTTGAGGCTATGACAGATGAGGACATAGGTGCTAAAGGATGCAGTAAGGTGCTAATGGTATGTGATTTTTCCTATCTTCGTTGTTGCCTTCCTTCCTTTGTTATATTATAATAATAATAATTTTTTATTTTTATAACTCCGGGGGGCTTGGCTCCTCTTAGCCCAAAGCACCTCTCTGGCTCGGAGCTCAACGAGCCTGAAAGATGAGAAGGGAAGGACCTCTTTTTGAAAATGTTCATCAGAGCCCAAGGTTGCCCTCAAGCTCCAAGGTAAAAAGGTAGAATCTCCAAAGAAGACGGCTCGTAAAGATAAGGAAGCATGAGACGAAGAGAATAAAATGAGAAAAAGCCTGGAGAAGGACTATGAGAAATTAAAGCAAAAACTCGGGGCCACAAAAAATGAGTTAGACACCTAGACTGTTGAGGTTGAATGTCGAGCTACTGAGGTCGACCACTTAGAGAACCAAAACATTGTCTGGCTCATTGCCTTTGGTAAACAACTGGCGGGCGAAGCGGTAAAACAATTTGGGTCCTTTGCTTCCTTGTTGGAAGACATTGAGCCCTCATAAAGTATCTTTGGTGAGGCTCCTAGTCCTTCTGAAGTGCAGCCTGAGGGAGAGCATCAGAATGAGCATCCTGAAGATCCCTAAGTCTAACCTCCTATACTTGTAAAAAGTTTTGTTTCTTTTTTTGTTATTAGAGGAAGATGTTGGGAGCCATCTCCCTCTTATTTCTGTATTTTTTTTTTTTTGCTTTAGTAATGAAATGAAAAATTTTTCCTTTCATTTTGCCCTCTTTTCCTTTTTTTTTATCTATGTAGCGAGCTGTTTGCCTTCATGTATTTTATTATGATACTTTTGAGATCTTTATTTAGTAGGATGATCTTCAAATCATTCATTAACTGGTTGCTTGTTTATGATTATTTCATAGTGGAACGATCAATGGATCATTCTTAATAAGATGATCTTTAGATCATTCTATTTTTTTGTGCAATCTTTTTATTGCTAAATTATGGATTGATCCCTAATTGTTTTTTCTAAAGGATGATTGGAGGATGATCTTTGGATCGTTTGTCGTAGGGCAATCTCGAGATTGCTCCTTTACGGGTCAATCCTTGGGATCGTACTCCTAAAGTTAAAATTTAAGTTGGAAATTGTAGACAGGCAATTTAAGAAAAACTTTATTTTATTCATGATGCCATAATCAGTAGGCGCACCCAGACATCCCAACTAGGTCAACACCCCCTAGCACCCTCATCATTTGTCTATACTTATAATAAATATAAGAAACAATTGAACCATTTATAGCATAAACATAAAATAATAAAGAAATAACTTAAATAAAATATCTCCTGAGATTTTCTCCATTCTAGGTATGAGATAAAGTCTTTCCTGTTCCATCTTCCAATAAATATGCCCCTAACCTTAACACCTTGGTGACCTTGTAAGGTACTTCCCAATTTGATTACAGTTTACTAACCCCTGCACTCCCCCTAAATAGCTCGACCTTCTTAAGGACGAGGTCCCTAACTTTGAAAACTTTGTGTTTTACTTTCTTATCGTGGTACCTTACTATCTTTTGCTTATATGTAGCTATTTGAGCATAGGTCAATTCTCTTAATTTTTCTACCCGGTGGAGGTCCATCCTCCTCTCCATGGTTTGATCTATAATCTCATGTAATTCTACTCTAAAGGAGGGTTGTCTAATCTCCATCGGTACTACAACCTTACTTCCATATACGAGTGAGAAAGGTGTTTCTCCTGTTGTGGTACGAGGTGTGGTTCTATAGCTCCATAGGATGTTGTTATGTTCATTCACCCAATTTCCCTTCTTGTCATCTAGCCTCTTCTTCAAGCGTTATAGCAAGGTCCTATTAGTGAGCTCTGTCTGCCAGTTTGTCCGTGGGTGGGCCACTGAAGAGAAATGAATGTCGATGCCCAAACCATGACAAAAGGATCTAAATTGTCTGAGTTGGACTATTTTCCATTATCTGTGATGAGGACGCTTCAGATCCCGAACCTACGAACAATAAGCTTGTCAAAAAAATCAATAACTTTATTATGCATGATAGTAGCAACCGGCTCAGCCTCGGGCCATTTTGAAAAATGCTCCTCTGCCACTATTAAAAACTTGCATTATCTTATTGAGGTTGGGAATGGTCCTAATATATTGATGATCAATTGATAAAAGGGCTAGGTCACACTTATTAGTGAAATGGACGATGCTATCGCTCTTTGCACATTCACATGTTCTTGGTACTTGGGACATTTTTTCACCAAGTCTTCAGCATTTGCCTTAATAGTGGGCCAGTAGTATCCATGCAATAGAACCCTTCTTATGAGGGTTGTACTGGCTTCATGGGCTCTACAGATGCCCTCATGAATTTCCCTTAATACATATTCACCCAAATTGATAGTAATACACCTCGTCTAGGTATGAGTTCGAGAAATGCGATATAGATCTCCCAAGTACCAACTATACTCCTTAGATCTCAAGATAACTCTTTCAACCTCTTTTTTATCCTAAGGGAATATCCCTTCTGATAACTAGCTAATCAAGTGCTTCATCTAGCTCCCCTTCCATTCCATAAGGCATACTAGGTCACTCTGAGTTATTGGAGCCTTTTGTAAGGCCAAGGGAATGTTCTTCAATTCTTCCACATTCCCTTGAGCTGCTACCTTAGCAAGCCTATCAACTTCAACTGTTTCAAACCTCGGGACTTTTACAATATTTCGTTTCTTCTGTATTAGTTGTTTGGCCCAATTCACATAGGGAGCTAGGTCTTCATTGCAAACTTTAAAGTTTCCTTGGATCTTATTGACTACTAATTAGGAATCATTGTAAATTTTCAAATTATCAACCCCTAATTATTTTGCCAATTTCATCCCATTTAACAGTGCTTCATACTCTAACTTATTATTAGAGCTATTGAACTCCAATATTTTTACATACTTTATAACTATACTATGTGGGCCTTTACTTACAATACCAACCCCCTACTCCTTCAGCACAATCAGCCCCATTTACCCACATCTGCCATGTTTCTTTTAGGATAAGCTCTTTGCCATCGGCAGGGGTGAGCTCTGTTACAAAATCAGCTAGTACCTATGCCTTTATAGCCTTTCTAGGTTCGAACTAAACTCTCAATGCCCTAATTTTGATTTCCCATTCTGACACTTGACTTGAGGTCTCTAGCTTCTGAAGTATCTTCCTTAGGGGTAGGTCTATCCTCAGTATGACTATGTGAGCCCCAAAATAATGTCTCAGCTTCTGTGTGGACATATACAGAGCCAACGCATGCTTCCCCAGCTTGGGGTACCTTAATTCTACATCCTAGAGGACTCTGCTCATATAATAAATTGGGAATTGATCCCCAACCTCTTCTCTAACCAGAACTGCTGCAATTGTCTCCTCTATAGTGGATTGGTAGACATAGAGGTCTTCCTTTGGTAGGGGTCGACTCAATATTAGGGGCGAGGTTAGAAACTTCAATTATTCAAAGGACTTTTGGCATTCATCTATCCATTTGAACTCTTTCAAACCCTTCAAAGTTTAAAAGAAGGGCTAGCAATGTCGAGCTGGACAGGAAATGAATCTTCTCAAAGCTGTAATCGTACCATTCAACCTTTGTACTTCAGTGATAATCTTTGGTGGTTGCATCTCCATGATTGCCTTAATTTGCTCTGAGTTCTCTTCTATCCCCCTTTGTGAACCATATAGCCAAAGAATTTTATAGTTGGCACTCAAAATACACACATTTTAGGAATCAGCTTCAGATTGTATAATTGTAAGACCTCTAATACCACCTGGAGATCGTCTGGATGGTCTTTGGCCTTTTTCTCTTGATGATCATGTCATCCACATAGGCTCGACAGACATTCCAATATGATCCTTAAACATTGCATTTACCATTCTCTGGTAAGTAGCCCCCGCATTTTTAAGGCCAAAGGGCATCATTCTGTAGCAATATGCTCCCTAATCTATCACAAATGAGGTCTTCTCCTCATCCTTGGAACACATGTGAATATGTGATATCCTGACCTCACGTCCAGGAAGGTGAAGAGCTCATGATCGGCCATTGAATCTACTAACCGATCAATACTTGGGAGAGGGTAGGGGTCTTTAAGAAAGGCCTTGTTGAGGTCCGTAAAGTCTACACACATATGGTAGGACACATTAGGCTTCTATACCATAACTACATTAGTCAACCACTTAGGGTAATGCACCTCCCTAATCACCTTTACTGCCATTAGCTTTTGTACCTCCTCAACTATAGTTGTTTGCTATTATGGGGATTGTTTTCTCTTTCTTTGAGCTACAAGTTTGACCAAGCTGTCAATATTCAGTCTGTGCACTATGACTTTGAGGTCGACTCCTATTAAGTCATCTGTGAACCACACAAAGGGTTTAGGATTGATTTTTAGTGTCCTTACTATGCCTTATCTAACGAGTGAGTTCAACTACCCTCCCACCTGTATTTCCTCTCTAGTTATCATAACCTTCACCACTTTACCCCTAAGTTCCATGTAGTTTTGCCTTATGGGCAACTCCTCTAAGTCTGATTGTGCCACTTGATAAACCCTTTTGAGTGCATTAAACTAGGTCAATATGGTTGTCTCTAGGCACCCCTTGCATACCACTTGACCCCTCATACTTGAAATCTTCAATGTGAGGTGGTAGGTGCTAGTTATTCCTCATGTGGCATATAAGTAGGGTCGGTCCAGTAAAATGTTATAGGGGAAGGTTATATCTGCTACCATAAATTATGTTGTTACTATCCTAGTCAACTCCTCATCTTCTAGTTCAACCTCCAAACGTATTGACCCTTCAAGCCATACCTAGTCTTTGCTAACTCCCACCAAGGGTGTGCTACAGGTCCCATATCTTTCAAGTTCAATTTCTTCTTATGGAAGTAGTCTATAGTTATCATGTTGACAAAGCTTTCACCGTTCATCATGATTCTCTTGACCCTATAATTTTTTATGTACCTCTAGATGACTATAGCATCATTATGTGGGTGGGCCATATGTTGTCCGTCTTCCTACAAGAATGTTATGGCACACCAACTAGACAGATGTGATGAGGGTTGAGCTTGAGATCTACATTTCTGGAAAATATAGCAAACTTCTTTGTCTTCCTTGTCTCTCTTTTGGCTTAGGGGGATCATCCCTCCTTTCTCTATTGTCATATCTCTCTTCTCTAACTGGTTCTCTTCTGTGTTGCTCATTACCTTACTTCACATGCCTCATGATTCTAGATATTCCCTTCTGATTCAATTTTTCTATCTCCTCATTTAGGTGCATACAATCTTCAGTATCATGTCCCTTGTCCTGGTGGAATTCATAGTATTTGTTGGGATCCCTCTTTGATTGAGAGGAATCACTCATCCTTGAGGGGCCATTTCACATCTTCCCCACTCTTTTTTATCCACATCAGTACCTCCCTTCTAGTGGAATATAGGGGAATGAAGTTCTTTATGTCTAAGCTCCTACTCTCAAACCGTCTCCCAAACCTATCCGCTCGAACTTGAGGGGGTAAAATATTGGACCTCTGTTCTCAGGTTTTCCATTCAGTATTTTAGATTAAGCTGCCCATCTGTTATGGCCATGAGCTGATTCCACATCGTTGGGTGCTCATCTAGGAGTTTATTCTACAAATTCTAATTTGTAGTCCCTCTAAGGAGGGCCATTTGAGCTATGTCAAACTGCAACTCCCCTATTTCACCAGCAACCTAATTAAACCTTCCAATGTAAGACCTCAGGCTTTCCTTCTCCCTTTGTTTGACTGAGAAGAGGTCTGATGACTTCTTAGGCTTAGCTTTTAAAGATATGAATCTTGTCTGGAATAAATCCACTAACTATTTGAATGAGGTTATTGACTTAGGGGTGAGCTTATGATACCACTCTTCAGCCAGCCCTACCAAAGTGGTGGGGAAGAGTCTATACAATATGTGATCCTGATATGTCTAGGAGTGGATCTCCATCCTGAACTTGTTCACATGAGCAACATGACACATATTCCCATAATAATTGTCTAACTTCTGAGGTTTCTCAAACCCTGAGGGCTATTCCTTCCTCAGGATGGCGTCTGCCAATGGGGATTCCCTAGGATAGTCCAAATTCGTACTCTATCCTGTTATTCCCATGTTCTCTAACATCCTTTTTACCTCCTTACCAACCTTCATCGCTAAGGGTGGAGCCTCCATAAAATTCTAAGCTTCATCTTTCAAATCACCCCTGGCGTGTATAGCCAACGTTGCACCTCTGCATCCAACTGGCCTCTAATCCCGCTCCCCGTAGCTAGAGGAATGACACTCTTTTACTGTGCTTGTGACAGGTGATGGACCTATTGTCGTAGCTCGGCCATATGTCTTTGGAGGTCCATATATTGTTTATACATCCCTAGCATCACCACAAGATTGTTGAAATCTGGATCCTGACCCTGGTTTTATACTGTTGCACCTTGCACTTGGTTCCCTCCATTTACACCTTGGATATTCTGATCTCCGCCCTAGTTCTGGTGGGGTTTGGAGGTGAAAAGAACAAGACCTTACAATCTAATTTATTTTAAAAAAAAACTTAAAATTAACAAAGCATGAATGAAAGTTTATATGTTTGTGATGTCTCTAAGGCCACTAGGGTCCCAAAGATTAGCTCTAAAATTAACCTGCAAGATAAACAAAGACTATGGGGGTGCCTTGTCTACAACCACTTTGATGTTTAAGTCAGTAATCTGCTTTGGAGAGATTCAATATAGGAGTAATAGAGAGTTTTGAGTGATTATCTTATTTCCTATGATTTAGGTTAGGCTATATACTGTTAGATAGTCTTCAAGTCCTACAAGGTAGATTATTTTAGAGTTAAGAGAGAGATTTTAGGAGTTTATCTCTTAGTTATGCTTATCCACTTCTGCAGGATCGTGCTCTGCCTCAATGCAAGCTCTCTATCTGGTTGAGGTTTAGACCTCTCTCTGTGCGATTCAGCTCTCTTCCTCTTTGTCCGAGGTCAAGAGTTCGACCTTTCGTGCTAGATGCTAGCCACTAACGTGGCTAAGGTCGTCCTGATAAAGGGGATGTTATCAGTTTGAAACTTGTAGTATTTTATTAGTACATTTGAATTGAATTAAGTAAATATGAAATAAAGAGGGGTTCTCTCATTAAAAGCTTCAGTGATGAGGTTTCCTCAAGGATTTTTAGCTTGGGAAACCACTGAAGGTCTCGCGAGCCCAATGGGAGTACCATTTTCCCATTCGTTTCATCTTGTCCTTTATGTTTACTTTACATATTTGTAGCTTTGGAATAAGTTTCTTATTGAGGCCCTTTGTATCCTTTATTTTCTACCATCTAGATTGGTTCTATTATTGTTAATTTCATCATTATGGTGTTAAGATGGTCGCGATTCTAGAATTTGCTCAGTCGGGTACTTGGGAGTCGTACTCATCTTTGTTTGGGATGGTTTTATCTACTTTGGGACTTAACTAGAGTTTATGAGAATTGGTCTTAGTTGATGAAAGAATTAGTCCTCCTTTTGACCTTTGATTCATTATTAGCGGCAGTAGTCCAGTGGCCAATCTTCTTTCAAAAATCAAATTGGGATTTAGTTTGTTTATTGAATATCTTGAGGAACATAAGTTGTTTATGCTTTTTTGTTTTGATGATTTACCTTCTATTTTGCCAGCCTTGATAGTTCAAGGCCATCATTTGGCTCTTGCTTTTACTCATGTAAGAGTAGGTGTCTGTAATATACTGCAAGATATACTTCTATAGTCATTCCTTGGTAAGGATTTGCTCAGCAAGCCTTTCCAAACATTCACTGATGGCAGCATTGGTAGGGAAGGGATGGGGAAATAAAATTAATATTTTTTTATTGCAAAAGCCGACATGCCTATTTTCTAGGCAATAAGCTGACTATTAAAAGCTCATGTAAACTTAGTTGGGGTAGTTGTATTTTTATATTGGGTTTTGACTTTTTTTTTGAATGAAATTATCTTTCTAAGAAAAAAAAAAAGAATATATAAAATGAGGAGAATATTCAAAATGTATATAAGATAGTGATAAAGGGATAAAAGGCCTCTTACCTGATAAAGGCTCAGCTGCTTCGGCGTTCAAAGGCCATCAATACACACAAGAAATGGGGATGTGACCTTGTTCAGCCGCAACACCTGCAAGTGTATGGTATCGTATCAAATAGTAAAATTGGCAAATT
>CAOJBK012226760.1:0-10316 GCA_948294925.1 Codiaeum variegatum
AATACCTAAAATCAAAGTGGTTTAAATTTTTAAGTAAAAACTTGATCAAAATTTAGAAATCAAATTTAGTATTTAACAAAGGTAGACAGGTAAAAGGTTAGTCTTGTAATCAAGCCCCAGACAAATGGAAATATTGTATCACCTAAAAAAGATTAATAAAATGTCTAGTTACATCATCATGGAGTTCAATAGATGTTATTGACATCAATTTACCATCATCCAGCATGTCATATGATCCTAGATCATAACAATTTCTATCTGTAACCTCCAATAACAATTGCCATTTTTAGTATCTAAATACATTTATGATCTCCTTGGTACTTTGAAGAATTACAGTTTAAGTTTCTATCTTCCCTATTTATCTCCTTATAAGCGCCTTCAAAATGAGGCTCAATCAAATGATGGTATAAGGAAAAGCAAGTGAACCCTACCAAAAAGCAAAAGTTGCTGCTGATATGCTCATTACACTGTATACAAATGGCCCAGCAATTGAATCTGCAAGTCTTTGTATTGGCGCCTCATGCCCTTGAGCATCCTCAACCTAAATATCGCACCAGAAAGCTTGCACATAGATAAAATACTAGAAACCAGTATTCTAAAGTTAGATGCATTATAACATACAGAAAACCACTCATTTAGAAATCAATTTTCACATATTACATCAAAATTAGCATAGGTTGCGGCAAGATTCTGCCACAAACTTGAATAAATATTTATCATTTCCTACATGCCAAAAAGTTTACCTATTCTATACAGTTTTGTGTAGGAAAGATAACAGGCAAATAAATGAAAAATCTAAAGGCTACAATGTATTTCAGGATCATTGTACTCTGAATTGCGATTTTGCAGTTGACGTTACATGAATAATGCATGTCCAGGGAGGAGAAAGAAAACAAAACTTAGAGCCATCAGAGTCTTCAACATAATAAGTCTCAAATAAATGAAATATCACATTTTAATATTTTATTTTTCTATAGCTAGTCATGTTAGAAATCAAATCAAAATTGTTTATTGAATAATATAAAACAAGTAATGGGCTAAAGAATTTTTATAGACAAACTAAAACTCATTATTTAATAGTGATTTAAAAGAAAATAAAAACTCATTATCTATATAGAAATCTTGAAAAATATTTGAGGGACCAAATGACAAAAACTCAAATTAACTTAATAATTTCTAGGGAAAAAGAAATAAGCTAAGGGGGCCAAAAGAGAAAAACTAAAATTATTTAGACAGTTTTCTGGAAAAAGAAAAAGGTGAGAGGGCATATGTGTGCCTCGGCCCTTGTCCATGTCTACAAGTAAAGGATCATTTTAATTCTCAACAAACATAGCTTTTGACAACACCAAATTTACTATACATAAACATTTTGGCACTTTAAAAAATCAAGAAGATTGTCGTGATTTGGTGGAGGACGATGTCTATTTGGCTAGGTATGTTCAAAATACATTGTCTAGATGAAAATATCACAATTAGGAGGAAATTTGAGTTTTATTGCAATCAATAGTTATAGTCATGAGATGTTTTGCACACTCAAAAAATCTTACAACTCAACTCAACAAAGTTTTAAACCCAAGTTAATTGGAGTCGGCTATATGGATTCGCTTTCTCCACTCGGGGCGATTTTGAACCATATTATCAGAAAGTTTAAGAATTCAAGATCATGTTAAATGACTCTACTCCAAGTTAGCTTAGGTCTACCCCTCTCTTTTCTACCCACATCTACTCTAAGATACTCTAATTTTCTAACTGGTGCAACTAAAGATCTACGCCGCACATACCCGAACCATCTTAGTCTCCCTTCTCTCAACTTATCTTCTATTATCTTATATTGTCTATAGAAGACAAATTGAGAGAAGGAAGAATAAGATAGTTCGGACATGTGCGGCGTAGACCTTATGGAGGGGTAGACCCAAGTTAACTTAAAGTAGAGTCATTCAATATGATCTTGAGTTTTTAAATATTTCTGATAAATGGTTGAACCATATTATCAGAAATGTTTAAGAACTCAAGATCATGTTAAATGACTCTACTCCAAGTTAGCTTAGGTCTATTCCTCTCTTTTTTACCCACATCTACTCTAAGGTACTCTAATTTTCTAACTGGTGCATCTAAAGATCTACGCCGCACATACCCAAACCATCTTAGTCTCCCTTCTCTCAACTTATCTTCTATTGTCTTATATTGTCTATAGAAGACAAGTTGAGAGAAGAGAGACTAAGATAGTTCGGACATGTGTGGCGTAGACCTTATGGAGGGGTAGACCTAAGTTAACTTAAAGTATAGTCATTCAATATGATCTTGAGTTTTTAAATATTTCTGATAATATAGTTCACGATCGTCCCGAATGGAGAAAACGAATCCATATAGCCGACCCAAATTAACTTGGAATTAAGATTTTGTTGAGTTGAGTTGAGATGAGTTGAGTTGAGTTAATGTGTAAATAGTTAAATATACATAAGTATCACGGTAATATAAATATGGCTACATTTTTATTTGGGATAAAAACATTGCTTCAACATATCATGGTCGAATGTTAGTGATTTCTGAAAAAGATGATGACACATTAAAAAAAAAAAAGCAAATTCAAAGTATTGCCACATAGAAAAACCTGGTCAACGGAGTCAAAGGTTAGGATGACCACTTACTTTAGCTACAAAACTTATTTCAATTCCCTTTCCCCCTTCAGTATTTCCAATTTTCATATTTATACTAATGTAGGACCTTTTCAAAATACATGATGCACTTATTGGCAGAAAGTTGAAGACCATTAGGTTTTGTTTCAGAATAGACCCACATCTTTGATTTTCATCAAATAAAACCAAAAAAAAAAAAGAATTCAAGCTTACACACACACTTGAAATAGCTGAGAGGAGGGAAGTGTATTGAATAAACGAACCATGTGAACAATCCTAGATATTGTTGAGTTGGAACCCGTAGAGGAGGCTTCAATCCTTAAAGGACCATCCTGAAATAGTTTTGGACAATTATCCATTGTTAAAAAATACAATGATAATACAAGAGTGACAATTGCTGAAAATTGAATACCCAAGACCATCTATTATCTCTTGAACAGGTGAATGAACTTAGCCTATATTAAAGCAAGTTAGAAATACAGCTTTGATGCCACAGTAAAAAGTGTTGAAGTGACCTCTGATACTCCCCCTCTCAAGGTAATAAACATAATTTTAGAAAAGGGGTACTACTACTAAGAAGTCAGAATATAAGCAACAATTATAAAATATTAGCATATTGCTCTAGCAATTCAAAACATATCATACCCAGTTCATAGTTCCAGCTGAATACATATTGAATACAGGAAGTGATTCCCCCGTGAGCATGGACTCATCCACAACACTTCTTCCTGCAATAACTCTACCCTATCCAGTAAAAATATAATTTAGCTAATTTAGAAGGAATTGCATACTGTCACATGTACTTGCACTTTCAAAATAATGGCATATGTCCTCCAAACCCCTTTTAATAATTGTGTCTGAATATTAGCAAAGACAACCAAAAGGGTGCATTCATTTTTAAGGAAAAAAAGTGCATCTAACTAAAAAGATACTTGTAATAATTTTCACACTTTTGCTCAATATCTTGATTGACATTCATAACAGAACAGGCAAGCAAGTCTATTATTGTCTCAGAACACTCATATAACAGCAAGGAAACCAGTTTGTACTTTTAATGTTTAATAAGACAGTACCACACAATAGATGCTAGATGCGCATAGGAAACACATGTTGTGCAATAAGATATCCATGGCATTAAAGCAAACATCTTACTTCTTTCATGACTGGAAAAAGATGCCAGCTCATTATATTCATAAATCTACCCAAACTTTATACACTCATCAGTTGCATTAAACAAAAGAGCACTCACAAGCTGTACATGGGTTTACAGCCTTGGCTTGATGTAAAAGTATTCTCACATATAAATCTAGTGCTAAACAATGAAATAAGAAAAGCTATAACCAGATGAACAATTCAAAATGCTTACATCTACAGGAATTATTTCTCCAGGTAAAACTAACAGTGAGTCTCTAACTTGAACTTCATCAGTGGGGACTTCAACACAAATTGAATCAGAACAAAGAACAGTATCTCCAGGGTTGCTGCTATCTGATGAAGTAATAACAAGACGTGACTGAGTGGATATGAGTGACTGCAGAACACCAAGACCAGTGAAATTAATCAGGTGGTAATTTTCCCTCTATGTGATTGTAAGGTATATTACTCTCAACAACTCAATAAAGTCTTAATTCCAAATTAATTAGATTCGGCTATATGGATTCGCTTTCTCTACTCGGGGCGTTCGTGAACCATATTATCAGAAATGTTTATGAACTCAAAATTATGTTGAATCACTCTACTCCAAGTTAGCTTAGGTCTACTCCTCCCTTTTTTACCCACATCTACTCTAATGTGCTCTAATTTTCTAACCGGTGCATCTAAAGATCTACGTCGCACATGTCCGAACCATCTTCGTCTCCCGTCTCTCAACTTATCTTCTATAACGACAACTCCGACTTTATCCCTAATATACTCATTATGGACTCTATCCATTCTAGTATGACTGCATATCCATCTTAGCATCCTCATTTCCGCCACACTAAGTTTAGAGACTTATTGTGCTTTTATAAGGTATACTGTACAAAATAAATATAGTTTGCATGCATCAATTAGTTTATATTTTCCAAGATTAGAATGTCTGGGTCTAGGAGAAACTAAAGTATCTTGATGACTCTTTATGTCCACCAAACCATAAAAAAAGAGAAAAATGTAAAACAAAATAGCCATGTCAATGAAAGTAAATTTTGCTCTATCTACATTATCAAAAATAAGAAAAAACTAATCTCGATATGTTTATTAACTCACTAGTGCTTAGACAAAAATGTTCATCACACGAGCAAATCAATCAGATGCAAGAAATCTTGAAATATGTGTTGAAGTTCAGAGAAAGACAGAATTGTCATGGTATGAAGGACATGTAATACAAACATTATCACATAAGCCATGCACCAAGATCAACCAAGTTCAAAGCTCATTGGGAATGGACTCAAGTAAGCATAGGATTTATTCCCTAGAATAAAAGATGTGAAACTGATTCTTACTTACCAGAAGTTCATTCATATCGTTAGATGCTCTAATCCTTGCCTTTTCTTCAAGAGAACGTCCTAACAAAATGAAACCAAGAAGCATGACCTGCATACTAAAAAATAAGAGTCGTCCATGAGCATGTTATTGAACCGCCAAAGGCAAAAACTATATCTGCTGGATTTGACATGCACAGAAAAGCAGATGATACCTGTAAGGCCCTGTTACCACTCTAAGTTATAGCTTTGAGAGGTGTCTACATGACTGGAAAATAAGCTTTATCAAAGTTGAGAATTAATCTTTACATCTAATTTGAAAATATCAACAAAGTTTTCCTGATACATGCAAATGTCAAGCTACAAAATTTGACAAGAAAACAGTGCCAAAACTGAAAGTAAGCAAGCCACCGGTTCATCAAAGAAAGATGCATCCCAATTGAGCTCAGGGTTAAGAAGCACGACCTGCGAGAGAGAAATATTCAAGAGCAAACAAAATTAGCAAAAGCGAAACTAAATTGCAATTTGAGCAAAATCAATAACTCAAAGTAAGGTGAGGGTCTGACTGCACTGATGAAAAAAGCAGCAACTGATCCAAATCCCACAAGAGAATTCATGTTTGGTGATCCTTTCTTGAAGGCCCTTATGCCATTAAAAAGCAAGTCTGATTTTGATATTTAATCAAAGAACAAAATGTATTAAGTTTAGGACTTGCTTATTGCATTAGGAAGCCAAATTGAACATTTTGGAACTTTTAAAGAAACAACGGAATAACGTCAAAAATGGTTCACCACAAGAATACAATATCATTGTTCAGAAATGATTTAACTACCTTTTGTAAAGCAAATCAGAAAAATAAATATGTATTCAGACACGAGAAAAAAATAAATAAATAAACCTACCAACCTCGTCCAGGTCCCAGTAGAGCTACCAAAGCTAAACCACCCTTTAAATACGAATTATGGAACATCTCCCAAAAAGGGCCCGCATCGAAAGCACAGACAACCAAGTTTTGAATTGTGATATAATGTTGCTTCTGTTGCCAATTAATCCATCAAAATTCGTACAATGTGGAAGCTAATTCAATCATATCTATATACCATGAGCAACATGAATGCCAAGAGAATGCAAAATATGCGAAGTGTGTGATCCGCAACACAAAGCCACCAAAGTCCAAGCAAATGCCACGCGGTTTCTACTCTTGACGAGCAACTCTTCTTCCTTCTTCACCATCTGTAGCCACTTTTTCACACTCTCTGCGACTCCCCGCCCCGAAACTCTCCTCTTCGATTCAAATCCGCAATCTGTCAATCTCCGAGCCAGACTGTCAGCAACATCAACCGATGTTCCACTCTGTGTAACCTCCGATTTCAACCGAATGGCAGCTGTCTCAGTCAACATGTTGACCACACCAGAATCAACACGTTCATCAGAAGAGAGCAATGACTTGCCACGTGAAGCACACGCGCCACACATCATTCCAGTAACATCAAGGAGAATCGGTGAGTCATTTGGGCGTTGAGATACTTGAAACCGCGATTGTTGAAGTTCAGGTTTGATATCGAGGGAATTGGAAAGAGTGAGACGGCGAAAAGAGCGGAGGTTGAAACGGCGACGTTTTGGTAGGTGAGAATTGAAGTCGAAGGCATGAAAATGGTGTTTTGCGGTGTAGCCGAAGCAAAATTTTGGGCGAGGTGAGACAGAGAGCCTCATCATTTTGGGAAATTGGAAAAAGAGGATGTTACCAATGTTTCAATCACCGGTCTGCCTTTTTAAAACAGTGGCTGTTGCAGAGACATTTGAGAGGGAGAGAAGACGAAGAAGACTGGGAGAGGTAGCCGTAGTTCAAACTGGTGGAATTATAATTTGACACGTCAGATCACTATATCTGGTGTTCGTTTTCTTTCCCTCTTCTTTTCTTTCTGTTCGTGGCGGATCGGAATTAGGATCCTCTCCATTTCCTAAAGAGAATGGAGGTCCATTTCATTAAATGTCGAGCCTCCACCTGTCATTATTTATAGTCAATGGTTAAGATTAATTAAGTTTTTTTTTTTTCTTTTGACGCCAGCTGACACTTAATCCAAAATACAACTAATTAACGGGTTTCTCATCCCAAGTTTATGCACTGGGCAGCAACGAAGTCCATAGCCCACGAAAAATTAATGAAACACAAAGGATAATAAATTATTTCTATTTAATCCGGTACTTTCCGTTTTAAAACACGATTTTAATGCGAAATTTTTTCTTTTCCATTTTTCAGCTTTTTAATTAGTTTATTCTCTCTATTTCTCAAAAAAAATTTGTATTCTTTTACATTTTACGTCCCAATTCGTTAAATTTGCAGAAATGATAAACAAAAACTCATTTATGAATGAAAATCATTATTCTAGCAAATCCAAGCTTAAATTTTTAAGAATGAAATATGTAGATCAAAACTTTAATTCAATAACAATGTTCAATCCAACGTTAAGAAACTATTATCAACCATTCTCAATATCAAAATACTACTACAAATAATATATTTAAAATCTTATTCATGTTCTGATTTATAATTATTATAAATCTAATATAAATATATACATAATTTATAATATATGTATGATAAAATATGAAAAAAAAAATATGTGACAAAACTAAATAAATTATTTAATCTATATATAATATTTCATAAATATAATAGAAAATGAGTAGGCAAAAATAAACAAAATATATATTATAGTACTGTAAAATGTATGTTATTATATTCAGTAATGTATATTAATAATTTTGAATTAAATTTATTTTATGCAAACATATTTCTCAAATATTCCATCAACAAGCAATCTCCATCAAATTGATAATTTGGATAATAATTCACAACCATTACAATTACAACTTCATTTTTGTCCAAGTGATACAAATGAAGACAACATAATAATATTTGTTCACCCTCAAAGTCAAGAAGGTAATTACTTTCTAATGTATATTTTTATATTATGTATTGTACACTTTGGTAAAAGGCAGTGCATGTTGTATATTGTTTATTTTATTGACTAATAAAATTCAAAATCTTATTACAGAAATATTACAAAATATTCAGCCAATATAGGATCCATGTTCTGTTGAAATACAATTCAATAATGCTAGTAAGGTTGCGTACAAATGAATATTTATATACAATGTAATGTATATGCTCTTTATGCTAAATGTATATTACTTATTAATATTTATTTAATTTTAGGTGAAGAACCAATAGGAAATATTGATTTGTTGGGCAAAACTTTGAATTCATAGAAGAAAGCATTTGATCTTTACACTGATTATGCTTTTAAGGTTGGATTTGTAATAAGAAAAAGGAAATATATGTATAGTTCAAATAACACCTTCTCAAGTAAGGTTTAACATTGCAAAAAATAAGGTCAAAAAGATAATAAAGCTAGTTTAGAAAGAAGCTATTCTAAATTAGATGTGAGAATTGTGTGTAAAGCTTTAATACAATTTTTTATTGACACAAGTGGAATATGGACTGTAGTGAAACATGTGAAAGAGCATAATCATTCACTATGCCCAAAAGATAATATTCATATGTTTTGTTTACATAGAACAGTTACAAAAAAAACCAGTACACATATCTACTTGAACTGTAAAAAAAAAAAAAAAAGTGGAATAGGAGTAGTTGAAGGTGTACGATTATTAAAAAATTGATGCAATGGATCACCATTTATTGGTTTTATGATTTATGATGCATACAATATTCTTGATAGGGAGAATAAAAATTCATTTAATGATAGTGATGCAAATGGACTAATTGGAATATTTAAAAGGAGAAAAAACAATGAAGATGACTTTTATTATGATTATGAACTTGGAGATGACTCAAAATTATGCAGTTTTTTTTTTAGAAATTCTAAAATGAAGAAAGACTATGATTATTTTGGTGATGTAGTAATACATGATACTACATATAGAACAAATAAATATGACATGATTTGTGGTCTTTTTGTGGGAATAAATTTGTCAAGACCCACTTCCGGAAGCCGCGACGGTCTTAGTGCACGAGTAGCCGTAAAGGCACCGAAAACCCGTAAAACCCATTTTTAGACTATAAAAACATTAAACTTAGCAATTAAAAATATTATACAACTATAAACTTATATATAAAACCCACACTAAATTTTTTTTTGAACCGCAATCTGTCGGTCTTCAACAATTTCCCCAAAGCCTCTATAGTACTAATGGACTCACACTGCTTATCTTAATTACCTGAAATGTTACAGAAATGAGAAACAAATGAGATCTCAGTGAGAATACATAAACAAGAAAATGATAAATTGGCTAGGTGACAACAGTTTCCAATATCGATAGCAATAAAATAAATATCACAAGTCAAACATAAGATTCCAATGAATCAAAATAGATCGGTTATAACATATTGATGTGCCGGAAGAAATGACACCAAACAAATCTAAAAGATAGAACTAAACAGAATACCAGAATGGACATACATAGGTCCTAAGAAAGATACATATATTGCCATACTAAATAGGGCAGTAACTTCTCCCTATAACGTTTACCTCGTCAGGTATACGCCCAGAGTAATAAGTCCTCCCTGAGTAGGACACTGATATATTTGATTGTATCTGCTCAGTCATCGGTGCACACGGTCTGATGGTATAACCCCCATCAGTGTGGGTGTTCTGTCATCCATATGGTTAAGGGCTAGGTTCAATTGCTTGGTTAGATAATAAAAAAAAAAGACACATTAGACCCAAATGGTCTCAATCAATCGATAAGTCAAAATGTGAAACAAATTTGCATTGTAACATTTCAGAAAAGAACACTTGATAGTTGGTTCAATAATAATTTCAGATAAGAAAGGGCTAGTATACTAACCTGATTTCCAAGTTAAGCTATTTCAATCCTCTAAATCTCCAAATACCATTTCTAGCTCTAAATTCAAACAAATACAAATGTAGGACCTACTAGAGCTACCAAAACTACTCAAGCGACAGTTATAACTCATAACAATCAACACATAGTAAAATAAATAACTTTAGATATTGAAATTCCTTTTATTCTAAACTGTCAAATATTAACTTATGGCATTAAAAATTTTATCAATTCGACAAATAATTTTGGAAAAATCTCCTCTGTATCTAGAACATATCCTCTTATGACAAATAAAAATAAACACTTCTTATAAACTCAATTTAATCATAAATGACCCCTAATGAGTCTCCTA
>CAOJBK012227860.1:0-19865 GCA_948294925.1 Codiaeum variegatum
AATTGATTAATTTGCTAATTAAGTATACAAATCTTTCATATAGATCTATAGTTTAATCAAAATTTCTGTTTCAATGCAAAAAATCTTCTTACTTATCTATTAATATAACTAGAAGTAAATATCTTTTTTTTTCAAGCTTAAACTGATTTGATTGACCAGCAGTATTGGAATTTATAAAAAGAGAAGTCAGAAGTGAGATTTCAAATGCTTTCTTAATTAACATAAGAAATTTTTATTTATGAGGTTATTAAGATTAAGAACAACTACTTTAAGGATTTTATTGTCGTTTTGTTGTTTTTCTCTTGTTCACTTCATGAATGACTTTATTCTTTTCAAAACTCTCAAAGGGTCAGCTCACAAGATTAAGAACAAAGCTTTTTTATTAGTGTTTTGTAATGTTTCAAATATGAATTTGTGCAACATTGGCTCTTTTTCCATGTTATTTGACAAATGTCTTAAATATGCTAATGGGATTGGCATCAAAATTTGAGATGGCCAGGTTTCTACTACATTTTGGATCTTAAAAATTTAGTTTCAAATGGTGTTAGATGGATATGAGCATCGTCTTGCTGGAAAGCTGCAAGGAGGTTTATCTGGTAAGTTTGTGTTTAGTCTTTTGGAAGTTGTTTGCAGTGTAGGTACTGATTCGAGTTTAGCCAGTTCATTTCTCCTTTTGTGTTATTGCTATTCAGTTTTTAAGGATATGACTTTGATTATAAGAAACTTCCAAATGTTCAATCGCATCTAGTATTTTCTTGCTTTCCTTACAACATTTTATTTTCTTGCTATAGTACTGCTACTTTCTAATGAGATATTGCTAAAGTGTTATTGTTTTACTGGCATGTCTGGTTACTGATATGCAATTCCCGGTATTTACTAGGATGTTCTGGTCTCAAATAGTAATTGGTAGAAAATTGTTTGTGTGATTCATAGTGAAGCCCTTTGTTCTTATAGTTGTTGCTTTTGTATGCATATTCATCTGCTTGAAAAGGATAATAATATCGATTAGTGGTGGAGCTAACTTCATTTTTTATGTAGTACCTTAAGTCGCTATTACCAAGTTTTTAGACCTTACCTTTATTGATGTTAGCTTTTGCATTATGGTATATTTGACCAACTGTTGATTCTTGCACTTCACATTCGTAATTGATATTTACTATTTATGAATTTTGGTTTCATTATTGTAGTTTCTTTATCTCATGTTGATTGATCATAATGACCTCTAAAATTGATGTAGGAGATGATCATTTAAAGATGGGACACTACAACAAAATAAGGCTTTAGCGATGCAATTGTCCGCTCTTTTGCAGTCATTTTCAAGTGGGTTTTAATCAATTTTACTCAACATCAAAATGATCATTTACTTTTGCAATTATTTTCAGGTGGGTTTTCTTCCTTTTTTCTGATTCATTGTCTACTCTTTTTTTTTTTCAGTTTTATTCAATCTTTTTCTTATTGTGTGAAGGATGGAGAGGATAAGCTTTAGGAAGCCAAAGCACTCAAGCTAAAATAATTGGAACAAAAGTATTAATAATAGGTGCATTAGTTATAATATCTTTAAACAAATTTTTTTTTGTACATGAAAAGGTAAATTTGCTAATATATTTTATGACCAATCATTGAATTAGTTTGTAATTTTCTACTCAATTTTATGCAGATTGCCCCTTGAATTATAAAAGTTCTTAAAGATCAAGGGGAGGAGCAAGATCAAGGGATCGAAGAAGTTAATCAGCATCTTGAATTTCTTGAGAATCTCCTTAAAGATAAGAGCCTTATTCAGGTTTATCAAGTTTGAAGCATAACTCTTTTTCTTTTCAAAATCTGTATTGGAATTCACAAGTAACTATCATACTTGTTATATGTAGGCCTTGACTTACTCTCACTTCATCAAATATGCTTGCTATGAAGCTCCTGAACGTATGAATATTTGCAATTACTCTCACTTCATCAAATATGTTTGCTCTGAAGAAGTTCCTGAAAGGTATGAATATTAGCAATTACTCTCACTTCATCAAATATGCTTGCTTTGAAGAAGTTCCTGAAGGTATGAATATTTTGCAATTTGTTTAAGATTCATTTTAGACCTTTGCATGTGTGTTGTATGATGTTTGTTGTTAGGCAATTTGCAGTACTTAAAATTTAAATCTTAATATGGCAAGCAGTGCTAGTCAGATGATACGTTGCAAAGGTACATTAAGAATATTCAATTTTCTAATGGTTTGCTTCTGTTGACCTAGAAATGAAGCAGGAGATCGACGCCCATATACATAAAGGTGAAGCCACATTTAATGTTCAGTTGCTGGTAGGTTTTACTTGCTTTAACAATCCATGAGATTTTTAATTCTTGAATTTCCCAAGTGGTTCTTAATTTCCTAACTTCTGTTGATTATCATGTCTCATCTCCCAATTTCCTGTAACATGTAGAGTTAATGATATTTACGTTATATTATCTGCAACCAGTGACTTCTAATTTCCTGTTCATAGACGGACTCTTCTGACCATTGGAAGTTAGCAACTTTAGTTTTGAAATGATCAGTTCACCAAATAAAAAGCATAAGTGATGACGTTGTGCTCCTTACAAAGAAATTTTCAAAGACCTTATCTGTATGTTCTTAACTTTCATTATTAAGTCCTCTTCTTTCTGGTGGGGAAGTCTATTAAAAATACATATCTACCTATTTGAGCATGGTCCAAATTGTTAGCACATCAAATTAACCAATTTATGGAGTACTAAAAGAAATATTTGTCTAGTAAAGATTTTATTGGTAGCCTTTCTATGTATGAGACCTATGGTTCAGGATTTGGAAGCACTAGTTTAGAATTAATCATTATGATTATAATTATTCATCTTAATGTGGTTTACTTTTTATTTCTAATAGTCCAAGAGTTCTCTGGTTTTGTTGTTATCCTCAATTCTTATTCCTTTCTCATAATTAAGCATTTGTATTTTCATTTTAAAGGTGCTACCTCTCTCCCATTTCTCCAGGCAAGAAGTGCCTAAATGAGTAGGATCTTCTTCTATTTTCAGAATTTAGATACACTTGTTTTTCAATAACAAGTACTATTTTATCTTTACTTTCTTGTATTGCTTTTGTTGTCCATTTAACCCGCAAGTGTTGTTACAGTATTATTAATTTTTTGTTCTTACTTGCTCAGAAAAAATTTCTTAAAGCTGAAAAGAATATTAAGGAATTGAACCTCTTTGCAGAAAATGAGTTGAAGGAGTTTAAGCCCATCATAGTTAGTTTCTTTTTCTTTTTTTTTTTTTTAAATTCTTGAAATTATTATGGCGCTAAGGATTAATATGTGGATCATTGCCTTGTGAATTTGATTTTCTTTTCTTACATTTGAAGTTGATCATGACCTTTTAGATTGCAGTTTCTATGGAGCAGATCTTCACTAGGCACACTTACAGGTTCAACATTTATTGGTTTTTAAAGCATTTATACTAGAAAAGATTAAGCCTTTGCCATAGACTAAGTTCTTATTGAATCTGCATTTGAAAGTAATTGCAATTTTATTACTGGTAAAAGCTCCATAAGCATTTTGTTACAGTCAATTGTGTTGGAAGTGGTTTAAACAAACTCATAAGTGTTGATCATGTTCCTTACTTTTAGGAACACTAACTCCATAATGAAGTAGTGGAATGTTGGAGGAACTAAGTGTTGATCATGTTCCTTGCTTTTAGGAACACTAACTTCATAATGGAGTAGTAGACAATGTGCTTCAATATTTATAGAAAGTTGTTAATTACTACTACTATATAAGTATGCTAAAGTAGAGTTTGTAAATAAGTTTTTTTAGAAAAACAAATACAAGAAAAGAGTCTTTCCATTGCTCAAACTTTCTGTTGTGATCACAACAACAGTGCACTATTTCATTGCTGTGTGTGTGTGTTATTCTTGCTATCTTTCTAGCTCTTGGTTGTGTGTGTGTGCAATCATTTTAGTTAGTGTTAAATCATAAGGTCTTTTTTTTATACTTTGCCTAATTCTTTTTATATCAATTATAATTTGTTTAAGAATAATTATTATTTAATTATTTCTTTATTTTACAATATATTCAAATTTGATTTGTTTATTTATTCTGTTCTAAAATAAAGTAACTTTATTTTATTATAAAAAAATACTATTTTATGTGAAAATAAAAATTTTAATTATATTTTTTGTAACTTAAGTTATTTTTTTAATTCATTTTAAATAGTTCAAATATTTTAATTATGTAAAAATATGATTTATTTTATAGAAAATAATCATTTTAGGAAAAAAATTCATTTAATAATTACAAAATATAACTATTTTAAAAAAAATATTTTTTTTTATATTTTCGTAAATTAAATTATTTTTCAATAAAATTTATAAGTGTACAAATTTATAATATTACTTTTATCATTCTAATGTTTCTAATTAAATATTTTTTCATACAAGTATTATTTTTTTTACATATTTAAGAATAATTATGAAAAAATAATTTAATTTATAAAAAAAATAAAATTTTGATTTTTCACAAAAAATGTGTATTTTTTTGTAATGAAGTAAATTTATTTTATTTTAAAATAAATAACCTTAAAAAACTTTTTTTTTTTATATATAAAGTTACTGAGAAACAGAATCAAATGGTGCACCCATATATCTTAGCTGGGCTAACACCCCATAGCACCTACTTCATGATCTATTCTCAACAAAAATTTATTAAAAAAAGGAAGCTAAGTACAAAGCCAAGGCATCATGCTAAAAAAAATCAATTACAAAATTTAAAATGTGGCAAGCCCATGCCATCATGTAACAAATGATAGTAAATAAAAGCAGAAAAACTATTTCACCAAGTAGGGAAGAAACCAGAGTTCATGATTAAGGAGGAATATATATATACACACATTACTATAATGTGAGTTTTATAAAATAAGAGGCGCAAATTATCAATTTTCAAAAGAAAAAATGTGTATTTATCTTTTTTTCATAGGACTAAAATGTAACTTTTTCATTAGATAAGGGGTCAATTGTCCACCTTAGCCACAAGGTGGCTTCGCCATTGTCACAAAGCAGAAGATGAGATAGATAGAGCATGAGATGCCAATCCATCAGCAACACAGTTCCCCTCCCTATATATGTGAGACACTTTGATAGCCATATTACTCATATGATCAAGGCATTTCATCCATTTAATTTTCCATCTCCAAGGCACATTTAAAGACTTATAGGTGAGAAGATTAATCACAAATAAAGAGTCAGTCTCTATCAAAATAGCTCAAAAACCCAAGTTCCATGCCTTTTTCCACCCCAAAAATCATAGCCATCAAATCTACTTCATGTGGATAAACGTTATCCAAAGGCAACGCAAAGCAACCAATAGAATGACCCTTATAATTCTGCAACACACCACCCGTTCCACCCCTACCAGGAGAACCAATAGCAAAACCATCTGTATTTAATTTTATCCAACCCAAAATTGGCGGTAACCACAGAACAACTTCAATCACTTTAGGAGCTAGTTTGAATTTCATCAAAATGCCTAAACGATTAAAAAGTTCAAACTCCTCTATAGTGTTCACTGCACTTCCAACTTTGAAAATAATTGCCCCCTTTATGGTTCTCCAAATAACAAGAAGAAAGCCATGAATATTGACAGCCTCACCATAAAAAATAAAGGCCTTTTGAGCTCTCCATAAAACCTAAAAAACAACAATAATAGTTGCATATAGCAACACACTCACCTGTGAGCTCAGTCCACATCTCTAAATAGAAGAAAATAGCTCAAAAGGAGCAGCCATTTCTGTCCAAATGAACCTAAAAAATCCCTTCAATAGCCCCCTCATATTGCTTGCACAAAAGATCAAGAGATTATTATGTGTTACTGTGTCTCGCAGGCATCTTGACAAAAGGCATAAGTCAAAACCATATGAAAGCCCCTCTTCAACAAAACATCATATGTCAACAGTTTACGGTGGAACAAACAGGAAAAATAAAATTTTTCCAATGCTTTCGACCTCAATTTGCCTCTGGACACTAAACACGAATTGCTAAAAGTGCTTCTTTATAGAAGACCGAACCATTAACAGCTTTTGTCCAATAAAGCACCATTGCAGTACCCATTTCAGAATTAAGAATATCATTAGCAATCTCAGGAAATGTAAACAGAAAGAGGGAAGGAAAATGCCAAGCCCCCTGAAAATAAAAATCAACAATCATAGCTTTAAGCTTTTGCTTAACCACTATAGGAAGTCCCAATTTATCTGAAATGACATAGCCCAACCAATTCCCATTCCAAAAATGAACTTGAGAATCCTCTAAGATTACAAAAAATGAATCCACATAAACCTCAGTGTAAGGACCCTTTAGAGAAGCCCAGATTGAGGATCGATGGTAAATCTTACAACTCTCTCCCCAAGGGTATAAGAACCTAGTCTTTAAAAAAGAAGCTATAAAAGAGTTGCCTAAGCACAACCTCCAGGATAGCCTAAATAATGAAGCTTTGTTCAAGTCTTTGAGGTGTCCTAAACCCTCCCCACCACACGCAACACGAGCACAACAAAGGTCCCAAGAAACTACCACCAGCTTCTTATTATCTACATTACCAGTCCATATGAAGTTTTTGATTGCCTATTCCATTCTTTGAATTAGCTTAAGAGGACATTGATACACCGGAAAGGAATGAATGAAAGACCCTTTAATGACTGAAAAGATAAGAGTAAGTCTCCCAGACATTAAAAATGAAGAACCTTTCCACTTGTCAAACTTAGACAACACTTTGTCAGTAATAGCCTGTAAATGAATAAGCTTAGGAGCTCCTAAGAACAAAAGGACTCCTAAATAGTTGAAAGGGAGATCACTTCTTCTTAGACCCATCAAAGAGCAAAGAGCATTCATTCTAGAAGCCATGATATTATGACCGAAAAAAATCTCAAACTTATCCCAATTAACAATCTGACCAGACAGATAACCATACTGATAGAAAAGATTCTTGAGAACTGATAAATTCTTCCGAGTGGCCTGCCCAAAGACCAAGATGTCATGTGTAAAAAGAAAATGACTAGGGGTTGTTTTATTGTAAGAAAATCAAAGAGGGTTAAAAGCTCTTGACTCCACCAATTTAGATAAAGATTTGCTCAGAAAATCTTCCATAATGCCAAACAGTAGAGGCGAAAGTGGATCACCCTGACGCACCCCTCTAAAGCAAGGAAAGTATCCTTTAACACCATTAGGCAACAATATAAATAATCTAGCAGAATGAAAAATGGAAAGAATCTAACAGCAAAATTTTTTAGAAAACCCAAAAGTCGAGAGGACCTTAACAATGAAATCCCAACTAAGGGAATCAAAGGCTTTATGAATATCAATCTTGATCCCTATGTTATCTTTTTTACCCAAAGACAAAATGTTCACATATTTAGAGGCACCTGCAACACAATCTTCAATATGGTGACCGGAAATAAAACCAAATTAATAAGGAGAGATGATTTTATCAGCTATTAAAGCAATTCTGTTAGCTAGAATTTTAGAGATAGTTTTGAAAATGAAATTTCTCATCACAATCGACCTCAATTTATCAACAGTGATAACATTAGGCATTTTTGGGATCAATGTTAATAATCTAGAGTTCCCCCTGGTAAGATATCACCCGAAACAAAGAAATGAGACATTGCTCAAAATACATCAGCAAAAAAGACCCGTAAATCAATCAGGACCCGGGGAGCTATACGCATCCATACTCATAACAGTATCAAGAATTTCCTTTGAAGTAGGAATTTTAATAAGATCAGCATTATCAGTAACTGAAACTAGCTTTGGAATTACCTCCACATTAGGTGAGTAGTCCACCACTGTTGAATTAGTAGTAGCCAAAAATAAATTAGAGATATATCCAATAATGTGTATCTCAATATATGTTGCATTATCTGATAATGCACCATTAATCTCCAACAAATTTAAGCTCTGGGTTGCACGGTGTCGGGCCAAACACGCATGATAGAATCTTGAGTTTCGATCACCTTCACGCAGCCATTTAATCCGACTTTATTCACAATGCAAACTTTTATGTTGATTCATTAATCCTTTGAGAGTATAATGAGCATTCATCTCCTGGTTGTGTAAGGATTCAGAATAGCCAATATCTGAAATTTCTTCTTGAATGTGGCTAAGTTCTGTGTTTGCAGCTACAATATTAACATTTAAATCACTAAACACTTCCAAATTCCACTACCTCAAATTTGTACGAAGAACTTTCAGCTTCCATTGCAAAGATTGCATAAAATGGGCCTGTGAAACAAGGCTATCCCAAGTGTTAGAAATAAATGACATGAAACCATCATGAGATAGCCACATTTCCTTAAATCGAAAAGACTTAGGTGCATCTATATTCAAAGAATTATAATGCAAAACCAACGGATTATGATCAGAAGAGTGTATATGAAGAGTGAAACAATCTAGCTTTTGCAAAAAATTAAAACAACCCTCCAAGCAAAGGACCATATCCAACCTCATTTCTATCCTGCTTGAACTATCCTGATTATTAGACCAAGTAAATTAGCTGCCCCTTGTGTCTAAACATTGTAAATTACAATCATCGCAATCTACAATGAAATCACAACAAGAAAGATGACCCTCCCCTACCCCCACCCCTTTTTTTCATGTGCGCCGAAAACTGCATTGAGATCTCCCAAAGCCACCCAACAATCTCGGTGATTGCCAAACTCCTCATATCAGCCCATATGTGCCTCCTATTATAAGCTAAAGTCATCACATATACTGTTGTAATTCAAACCCGGTTGCTTCCCATAAAAACATCAACTATGAATTGTTGAGAAGAAGAGTTCATAGTGGAGGTAACCATACCCACCTTTGTAAGAAACCACATAGAAGCAAGAGGGATAGCAGTAACATTCACTAAATAATAACCCAAAGACCGCCAATAACTAGCGGGAATTGAACATAATTAAACTTTGGGCTTCGCTAAGAATAAAATATCTACTTTATAAACCAAACAATGATTATAGAGGGTGCTCAGCGTATCATCCTCTCCAACACCCCAACATTTCCAGAATATGACATTCATAAGAAATGAGCTGGAGTCCATGACAAGCACTTGGTTAACGTAGGTTTAAACCTATCGTCTATCATATTCTTATCTTTTTTCTTTTGGACTCTTTCCCATCCTCCTTAGAAGATTTTGAAGTAGATTAATCATCAATAACATTCTCCATCCATTTGGTCTGCCTATGACTTATGGATTAAAGCTACTTCAGTTTCAGCTAATTGGGAGCTAGGAGTCACCTTCTCAATAATTGGATCCAATCTGGGTAGAACAACTATTGCATTGTTAATAATCTGCACTTCATTATCATTCAAATCACCAATAGCTGGCATAGCGTCAGCCTCATCACTGGCAGCATTCTGATCATCCTTTTGTCTTTGATCAGGCTGGTCCCCATCAACCCTATGAATATCGACATTATTATTCCCTTTGTCTTGAGCTGCAAAACTTGAAACATCAGTATCAATAACAGTATTAGGTAAAGAGTTACCATTTTTAATAAGCGAAGTTGACTCCTTGTTATTGTCAATAACATTCTCTAGTGTATCTGCTCCTTCTACTGGAGCTAGGTGTTGTTGCTCCTCCCCAACACACATTGGCGCACTAGTGATGGCATAAAAAATATTCAGTGCTCATCTAATAGGCACATAATTATGCACATTAGAAGGCCTTTTTCTATATTATAAGGTCGTTTCACATTCCTTCTACAATCATAAGGATCATGTCCAATAGAAAAAGACGTTAAGCAAAAAGTCGGGAGGCTTTCATACATAATATCTATCCAGTGAGACTGATTAGCTATCCTAACATGGAGAGTCTCGTGCAATTTTTAGCTAAGTACAAGTCTACCAAAATTCGAGCATAATGTCCCAATTCCTCATCCAGAGTTTTGGCATATATACGCAAAGGCACACGATTGCCTCTTGCAATTTTAGTTAGCAACTTAACATGCTAGAATTCCCACAATAACTTGTACAACCTAACCCAAACCTGAGCACATGTGGTTTTCTAAGCTTCCGAATCAAATCCTTGGATCCATTTTTGAAGTCTTAGCACTCTCATTTTCAAGTTCACAGGACCCTTACTCCAAACCTTTTTCTGGTCCTCAAAAAAGCGTAGAAAGATTTGGTAAAAGTCTCTCCCTAAAGAGATTAACTTCTAGTTTCCTTTTAATCCCCAAACCTTAGACAAAGCTTGCTTTAACTCAACATGATTCTACAAAGATTCCCCTTTTAAAAGGATCAATCTCCCAATCAAAGAGCATTAGCACTCTTTTACCCATTCCTCATAAATATTCTGTGATACTGTGGTTGAGGCATATCCTCCTAAGTCCGTAGATTGAGGAGCAAGAGATGGCTCTATGCAAGACGATGGGCCTTTCACAATAGATGCGACAGAATGAATTGCTGGAAGGAGGGGGGGGTGATGGCTTTAAGAGGCTGTGAAGGACGATTCACTAATGTAGGTTCTAGCACGATTTGATTATCAATAGGATTCACTTGTAGGTTAAGAAAAAATCGTGTAAATATCTCTGGCTTGTTAAGGTAGCAATCCAAGTAGGGATCCGATGGCTGAAGGCCAACCATAGTCGGTAGCCGTTCACAAAAAAAAGAAACGTGGTTCACAAGGAAACTCAATCTCCAGGAAAAGCAAGATTTTTTATTTCTGTCTTTACTTCATTGATAGAATGTTGCTTAGTTTGGAAAGTTCATTAGTTCCAATTCCAACCTTAAAAAAATTTATTATTATTATTAATAACATGTGTTATCTCAGACTACCATATGTCCTTCCTTTTAAAGAATTCTCAACATAATTATATTGTTTAAGAATCCTGTTTTAGGGCTTTGGTTATCATAACTATAAAAGAAATATTTTAGGATGGTATATTGTATATGAAGATGTTAAATTCTCACACAAGTTATATTCAATTATATAATATTTTTTAGATTTAGGATCAATAGTATCAAATTAAGTAGTACTAATTATATGAGTGGTTGATCATTACTATTGGCAAGCTATTAGGTCTCAGAGATTGGCAAAATTTCTCCAACAATCGAGTTTGTAAAGTATTTTTAAGTTGAAGTTTGAAGGTGATTAAACCTCTTAAAACATTAAGAGAAATGAAGATTAGGATATTGAGAGAAGAATTTTAGAATTAAACTATCAAAGAAAGAGATGACTCTTTACACATGTAACCTTTAAGAAGGAACTGGTTGAGAGATCAACCTGAAAAGTGATTTTATCCCCTTGACAATTAGAGGGGATCCTAATAGTTTGATATTTTTTATGGGATAGAACAAAGATAAATCCCCTTTGTATGTGAATATCAACAGTGAAATGACTCCCTTCTGATCATTGGTGCCTTGATATGAGGTTTCTAATATATGTGAGGAAATAGTGTTGAGATTAGCCACAGTACTAGAGTTAACTTGCTCTGAAAGCTACTTAATGAATGAGCTTTAGACGAAGACTCATAAAGCTTCGACCTCACTTTGAGAACTTGTTCATTACCTCTTTCTATTTCTAGTTTAATTTTTAGCTCTTTATTTGAGCCCTATGGATACCAACCCATTTTGGACTTTAGCTTATGCAAGTGATTGGTTCGTGCGAGGAGCCAAAGTAGCCCATGATACCAATCCCATAACCAGTAAAGAGAGGAAGCTCAGGAGATTAGATCCAAGGCCCACAAACCTCCAGTTCTATACTCAGGCTGAATTCCTGCATCAACCCAGGATTCATTAGAAGCTCGTGCCTCTATTTCAGGCCAAGTACTACGAGTTGGCCCATGCCCATCAATGGGACAATCAAGATTAATCCTGTTATGAGTAAGAGGAAGTCCACTAGCAAGCCATCAACTTCAAAAGTCCAAGTCCAGATACTTTTAGGTAGGCATCCCACCGCCTTAGAAATACTATAAAAGGAAAGAGAAGGGCAACTGAGATCATCTTCATCCTCTGAATACACTCAACACAAAATCTCTAATTTTCTAGCTCCGGCTGTAGTTATTTCAATTGGAGTATAGTCTTGAACCTCTATCTCTACTTTTGAGAGTAATCGATTGACGACGAGAGCCTATACCACCACCTCGACTTCATACTTCCGGTGATATTGTTACCTACACCTAGGGAAGAAGTCCATAACCTTCTCTAACAAGATCGACTGTCGGTGACACCAATTGATTGACACAAGAGTTAGTTTTTTTTGTCAATTTTGTGTTTGTTTTGATTTCTATTATATGTACTTATTTTCATTTATATTTAGAAAATATCAAAATATGTAATGTTTAGACCACTGATATAAATAGAAAAGACAAAAAATAAATAAAAGAAGTTTCCTTATTTAGAGTACTTTTATTCCGAACTTGACTATAATGAACGAACTTTTAAAAAAAATCAAAAGGCTAATTTGCCCTTGACTGACTCTTTTGTATTGGCTCTAGTGCGAACAAGCCCATTACTGTAAAAGTTAATTTTATTTTTAACCATTATGAGTACTTATCAAATTTTGATATCATATTAAGTTTTCAATATAGATTTATATTAAAGTTTACGAGTTCCTATACAGATTAGCTTATTAAGGAAGTGTTGGAACATATTTATGTAAAATTAATTGGTTTAAGCTAAATTTAATTCACTCACTTATAATTTTTTTAGAGAAAAAAAATTAAAAATTAAAAAGAAAAGATGGTTATGCATGGAGAATGTATAAATTAGGAGTTGACAAGACAATAATGCTGGCTAGCTGTGGCCATCAAAATCAAACTCAAGAGAAGACAAAATAAGATCTCTCTTGCCCCATGCTTTGATGGATAGGATATTTTTTCTCCTTTTATTTGGACTTATTATGAATTTGGATAAATGTATGAAAAACTTTCCTTTTTTTTCTCACTTATTGAAACTTCTTATGACTTCTTCCTTTTGATTAGAAGAAGAAGATGAAGAAATAATAAAAAGGAAATTGACCATTCACTGGAAAAGTTAAGTGCAGCCCATTCAAATAAGGAATGGGCTCATTTGCGTCATTCAAATGCCTTGCATGTTGGGTTTCAATTTCTTCCCTTTTAGACATGTGTTGATAAGACCCTTATCCACAATTTATTGGAGATGACAAATTGTGATCCGAACCGAAACTAACTTGGCAAAATCCTACATCGACCTGAGTTAACGGTTCCGACCCATGAACAATTAAGATTTAGTATTGAACTTAAACCGGTTTGAATCAGAATCAGCTCAGTCAAACTCTAAACCGATCCAAAGTCAATACTTTCAGTTCATAAATTAGTCCAAAATGTTAATAGATTAGAATCGATTAAGGTTTAATATCCGATCGTGTTAATTCTTATGTTATAAGTCAACATGTTGATGGTGATTGTTGAAATAGTAATTGGTTTAATTTAATTCTATCTAATGTTTTAGTAAGTTATGGGTTCATAAATTTTGAAAAATAATAGGCCATACCGACATGAATTGATGATAAATTTGGATTGCAATAGAATTGGAATAACTCGAAAAATTGTATCATATGAATTGGTAATTTCTAATAGTCTTGGGCAAAGCTGAACCGGTTTGGTATTATGAACTGAAAAAAAAAATTGATTTGGATAATTTGGATAAAATGGTTCGATTTCACTTTTTAAAAATTCCAGATTTTAGTTTTCAGTTTAGTTTATAATTTTTTAAAATCAAACTGAAATAAAAAATTGAAAATTTATTAATATTTTATATTTTTATATTACTTTTTTATAAATTACATTATATATTTATATCAAAATTAGGGTTCTTCGTAAGATTGGATTTGAAGCACATGTAAATTGAAGTGGATCGTGCATGGCTGAGCCAATACACATGCAAGGTTGCTGATTCAATAAAATTTGGAAATATTTGCGTCCACAAGATTTATTTTGTTATTTAAAAAAAAAAAGAAAGTAAGATTATGATCAGAGAGAGCAGAGTGGGTAGCTCTGCTACAATTTGTCCAATTTTATGAGCAGATAGAGGCTAGATATAGTTGGCGCATCTTGGAGGCGTTATCAAAGCCAATAAATAAATAAATATTGGCAAATTTTATCCCAAAACCCTATAAAAAAATAATTTTATCCCAAAAACAAATAAAAGAGTTTTGAATATGGAAAAAGAGTTACTCACATTGGGTGTATATACCTAGCCAATGAGATATTTTGAGCAAAAATTCATTGTAGTAAATAGGGTAGAGCATGACCCTTGGAAATATCAAATTGAATCAAAGTATCCAACAAATTTAGTATTGTATTATGAAAATTTTTTTACTTTAGCGAATAATTGCATCGAACTGTACTGAAATTTTTAATTTGATACGATACTAGTTCTTATCTCATATTCGAATTGATAATCGTATCGAACTGAACTGTATTGTACTGATTAGAAAGTATTTGTGCCAAATCAAATCTTAACGTAATATTATATATATAGTATTATTAATCTCTCTCTCTCTCTCTCTCTCTCTCTCTCTCTCTATATATATATATATATATATATATTCTTTAAAATTTAAATTTTAGGCCCAATATATATTAATTAGACCTATATATTATATCATCAATTAATTGATATTATATAAAATTCATTAAAATTCAATATTTAAATCCATTATACATATAAATTAGACTTGTTATTATATTAATTATATAAATAAGTTTTAGTAAATCTATTAACATTCAAATCATAAGTCTATCATTTGGAAATATTTGGCCAAACCAAAATACTGAAGTATTGTATAGAACAAGAACCAAATCGTTTTAATATTGTATTATAAAAATTTTGGTACTTAGGGTGAAAATTATACTGAACTATTAATTTGATATGGTACTGGTACTTACCTCAGGACCGACTTGAACCGGACCGTACTCAACCCTAACAGTAAATAAGTAGTGTTAAATTTAACATAAGTTGAATAATTTTGTAAAAATGAAATTCAACACATTCTCACACATAAGTCTTCTGACCTTATGACGAATGAAAAATAATAATATGAAAATTTTAAATATATCATTTAATATAAATAATAAATTAATTATTTAACTTTAACATTTGAGATAATTAAGAATAAATTTAATTTTTTTTTTATAAATAAAATCTGAAAACTTATGATAAGCGAAAAAAATGATACAAGTTTTTTTTGATATGGTTGTCTTTGATTGATGAAATTAATAGCTAAATCTTTTTATTTTCTTTATTAAATATACCAAATTTTACCTCGTTTATTGAATGTAAAAAAATAAAAGCTATTTTAAAAAAAAAATTAATACAAGATTTTTTATATACAATCTTAATTATAATTTAAAAAATATATTATTGTTATATTTAATAAAAAATTTAAGTATAGGAACAGCTTTAAACTTGATAAAAATGATAAAAGGATAATATGACTATGTTAAATGTAATTAATCTTAAATATGATATGTAAATAAATAAAATAAATATAATACTCCAAAATTTTACATATACAAGCTTAATTATAATATGTTACTTTAAAAAGTTTAGTGAATTATTATAATTAAATTAAAATTTGAAATTAAACAAAATTATATGAAATATATTAATTAATAAATTTATAGAATTAAATTCTAACTTAATTTTTATAAATTTTATAAAGTAAAGAAATAGAATTAAATATTATAATTTATAGTAGTTAAATACTATGCTTCTTATTATAAAAAAATTGAAATAGTTTATTTTATTAATTTTATAAAAATTAATTCAATTATATAAATTTATTTATTAATTTATTTCTTTATTACTTAATTTAATTATTATAATTTATTTAATAAATATTTAAATTAATTTAAGTTTTCAATTGTATAGATTTTATTTAAAATTCATTTCATAAATTTTCAATTATAGTAATTTACTAAATTTATAAATCAAAAGAATAATAATTAAGGTTTTTTGGGGGAAATTATTAATAGGATAAAATTGTATTATTTTTAAAAGAAAAATGATAAAATATTTAATTGTGCAATTCAATCAGGTTTAAGGTAAGTTATGTTTAAAAATTTTAAATTAATTTTTTGTCCACTCCATATAGGTTTTAAAGTTTATTTGTCCAAAATTAATTTATCTTTAATTGTTTAAGATAATAAAGTTGGAAGGTTAATTTATTATTTTTGTCTAAAAATAATCATGTTCAAAATTTTTAGATTTTTTTTTCACTCATCAAAAATTTAAAGATTTGTTTATATAAAAAAATTAATTTATCTAACTGTCTTAAACTTTGGATTACTAGATTATCACTTTTTTTTTTATCAAGGATAAACTATAATAAGCGGGCTATTAACTTATTTGGTACCAATTCTTTATATCTTGTATCAAATCGGTACCAAATCTTTCATTTTTTTTCTTTTTGGTACCAATTTTTTGTATCTTATATCAAATTGACTCCAAATCTTTGATTTTTTTTTTAATTTTTGGTACTAATTCTTTATATTATGTATCAAATTGGTACCAAATCTTTGATTTTTTTTTGGTACTAATTATTTTTTATTTTCTAGGTGTTGGAACATCTAGTCTCTAATCTGATATGAATTTGACATGTCAAATGAGTGTAATAGTTAAGTGGAGCTCCGACCAATATGTCAGCAAAGATTTACTGAAAACCCCACTAGTATCAAAATCTGAAAGATAAATTGAAGTATTAGTACCAAAAAGAAAAAAAATAAAAGATTGGTATCAATTTCATACAATGTACAAAGAATTGATACCAAAAAGAAAAAAAATAAAAAATTTGATACTAATTTGATACAAGGTAAAAGAATTGGCACCAAATGAGTTAATAGCCTATAATAAGCTTATTTGCAATATCTACAAAATCAATTATAAATTACAATCTCATACAAATTTGTGTGTCCTAAAAGTGGTTGTAGAAGCCAAATATCGAATTACGCTTATCATGAACTCATTCTTTCTCTAAAATAAAACTCTCTCTATTTTCTCTCTAGGTTTTCATTGTGCTGCCACCTCTAATGGCTTTGGCTACTCTAATAATCGGAGGGGGAATATTTCTCAGTCTTTTATTACCTTTTTCTTGTTTTTCTTATGTACTTCTTAGTTTCTATGAACGACAATGTGTTTTGGGCTATGTTTTATAGGGCTTTGGCTCTCTTGTGTTATAATTTGCCTTTGATTAGCGATTTTGCAATGGATATTTAGTACACTGACAAAGGGACGATGATGAGAGAAAGGTTAGAAAGGTTTGCTTATGGATCTTGAAGGTTCGAGAGGCTAGATTGAGTTGGTTCTTTAATGCAAGTGGTACATCTAGCCATTGTTCTACGAATGGTTTGAATATAATAGATCTAGAAGAGGGATAACGATTTTTGGTCTTTAAGGAGGCAAACCAACTACCGGTGACGTAAGTCTTTTTTTTCGCATTGTTTTGGCTTGACTTTCTTGTGTTCATTCATTAGATGGTCCACTCAGTCAGAAAAATGCAAGTTCCATAATGTTGGTTGTTTCTCAGTGATTTCTTACCTAAAATATTTCCTTTCGACAGTGGTACCGGAGAAGGACAAAGGAGGGCAAATTTAAAAATTAAATACTATTTAATCCTTTTGGCTTCTTTTTTAGGCCTAAAACCTGTTTGAAAAAATCACATTAAAGGTGTTGTAAAATTGGATAATTTGTCTAAATATTTACTAGGATGGGTTAACAATATAACTTAAATTATTTGGTTTTCTGCCATTTCAATAAATGAAATTTATCACTTTGGGTAAAAAAGTAAAATAATAAGTTTTTTTTAATCAAAAGAGTATGAGAAGGAAGTCTCATAGTTCCACCAATAGATTCCAACTAGGTTGGCACCTAGATAGCAACCACATCATAAACTACCTCTCACAAAGCCAATATTATTAATCATCAACAACCATACAAGTTCATGGAGTAACAACATGAGAAATACAACTCCTAACATAGGAAACACCACTAATATCATGAAGGATCAAAGACATGATTCCTTTTAGCTGTGAGTCTATAAAAACAGCTCCAACATTAATGTAGAGACCATAATGAGCTAACCAATCCATAGAAAAATTAGCCTCTCGATATATATATGATTAATATTAATGCACCAAGGTATTTGACTATAGGTTTGGATTTCCATCACCAAGCTAAAAAAAAGACTCAACACAACAACCATTTCTCCACAGCAAATCTGTTGCACAAAAGCATTGTCAACCTCAACATCAATATGACAGTTAACATTAGAGAAGAAGAAGACTCTCAATAGTTTATTATGTTTCAAATCAATATCCAAAATCATAGGCCAGCATATTTATATGGCCATGTATAATGAAAGGAGGTACAACATAATTATATACAAACACAAACTCTAAATAAATAATAATTAACAATTATCTGTTGACACACCCCTACAAGCTGAAGGTGGAATAGAGTGTAGCCAAAACTTGTCATGTAGAATAAGGAATTGTGCACCTGTCAATGGCTTGGACATGATGTCAGCCAATTGATCACTAGAAGAAATGGACACCATAGTTAACTCTTTATTCATAACATGTTGCCACACAAAATGAAAACTACTTCTACATGTCTCATTTGTGCTTGGAAAACAGGATTAGAAGACACAAAAATAGACCCTAAATTATCACACCAAAGGTGAGGCATACGATTGAAATAAATCCCAAGTTCATTAAAAAGTTTAGTGAGCCATTTTAATTCAACACACATATCAGCAACGATCTTAAATTCAGATTCAGTTGACGACCTAGCCATTGTCCGTTATTTATGCGAGTTCCAAGCAATCAAATTATTTCTAAAATAAATCAAAAAAACCACCAGTCGAATGTCTATCATCCAAACATCCTGCCGAATCAACATCAGACAAAGCAACTAACTCCTTCTTCAAACATTTACCAATGACCAACTGTTGATTCATCGTCCCTTTAAGATATCACAATACCCTTTTTAGTGATTTAAAATGTGCATCTATAGGAGCATTCATAAACTAACACAATTTGTTTGCAACGAATGAAATATCTGGATTAGTAATAGTAACATATTGCAGGCTACCACAAAGTTAATGAAACTCTTTGGCTTCTTTTTTCGGAAGAGGTTCCCCCAAGGGATTTTGACAAGTTGTTACTAGTAGCCATTGGTGATGTCACTGGCTTGCAATTTCACACTACTCAATGTGTATTCTTAGGATATTCTCCCAGACATCTGGGTTATAAGTGTCTTGATAAGGAAATAGGGAAAATTTATGTGTCTAGGCATTGTGATTTTGATGAGCGGGTGTTTCCTTTCAAAAATGTTTCAAATGCAGGTCCGACAACTAAACTACAACCAGCTAGCACACCTACGCTATAGCTTCATGTTACAAACTCGGGTCCTCAGCTCACCAGTGTCTTAAGAAAGCTAGGTAACTCACTCCCCTTCTTTTCATCAACTACCTTGCCTAATCTAACTTCTTATTTTCAATTGAACTCGAAGACCCCAAGATCATTTAATCAAAATGAAAATTCTCCTAGACCATTAACCAATCCACATTCATCAATAGTGCCCCACATGACTTCAACAACTCCAATCCATTTACATCCCAACTCCTTTAAGTCACAAGCTTATCCACCTACCCCAGCTCTATTTCGGGTTCTATCACCTCACATTAATCCAAATCCATTAATTCTAAAACACCAACCCAACCACATACTCAATCAAAATCTGAAACCACTTCACCTACTTTCCCAGCCTTATCCAATCCCCTTATCTTATCCAAAACAACTCAAGCTAATCCCATCCAAATCTCACCCTTATCCTCTACCCTAAATCACACTACTCCACCAAGGAAAG
>CAOJBK012227893.1:0-11056 GCA_948294925.1 Codiaeum variegatum
TTGTGTATTGCCAGATCTTCTAGTTGGGAATGCTTGAGATAATTGATCCGAACTTACTGAAGTCAAATCAAGATAATAGAGCTTTCCCTTTCTATACCATAACCAATTGTCCTCTGAGTCCGTATGTCCTTAAAAACACAAAAGTTAGGCCAAAAAATCACAATGCAATGCATAGCAAGTGTTATTTGAGCAACAGACAATATGTTATAGTTAAGAGAGGGAACAACAAGAACTGACTCCAAATTTAAATTTTTCGTAAGAGTAATTGAGCCTTCTCCCACCACATGAGAAGGTGTAACATTAGCTATGGATACTATAGTTTATTTGGATGATTTCATAGACAAAATACGATCGGTGTCAAAAGTCACGTGATCCGTAGCACCGAAATCAATTATCCAAGCACTATTATTATTAGGTGTAGAGATATTAAGAGCCTTACTAATATTATCTGAAGTAGCAATGAAAGATGCAGATTCATGATTGTTAGAGGATTCAACCATAGCAGCAGAAGCTTGATTCTTTAGTTTTGAGTTCCGTTTGGGTGCTTTAGCAGGATTCCACCATTCTGGATACCCAATTAGTTCATAACATCTTAATTTGGTATGTCTAGTTCCACCACAATGAGTGCAGAAGCATTCTGATTTTGAAGTTCCAATTTCATAGCTACGATTTTGCATTTCAAATGATTGATGTTGATCAGCAATCTGCTTTGAAGAATTAGAATTTTGTTATTGTTTTGTACGCCCTTGTTGAGATTTGTTCCGATGAACTATGGTGGGATATGAATAATATGAACCAAGCTCTGATACCAAGAAGAAAATGATGGTACAGAGAATAAGAGTTTTGAAGAGTTTTATTTCATCGATATATTTCTATTCCAATTTATGGGACTTTAAATAGTTTACATTATACAGATGTGATTCTACAGATTAGGAATAAGAATAACTAATTTAGGAAGGAAAAGATATTATAGGAATAAAAAAAGATTACAAATATCCTAATTTATCATGTATAGCTAATTAACAAATATGCAAAACTGGAAATAAAATATACACAGGGAGAAAATATAGGAGATGGACAGCAATGATTTTGTAACATTTATCACATTAAATGAAAAAAAAAATAAATATGATGTAAATAAGATGCGAATTGTCGTTTCATAATTTTTACAATAATTATTTAGTGGAATTTATTTTAGTTTTTGATAGTGTTTTAGTCAGATTAGTTAGTTTATTATTTTTCTCCTTCCTAATCAGCAGTATTAGTTAGGAGACAACCAATATAAATGTACAAGGAAAAGTTCCACATACCGTACAGAAATCATTAATCAATAACAACTTTCTCTTTCTTATCTTCTCTCTCTAAATCTTTCTCGAAAATCTACTTTTCTACACTGTATCAGAGCAAATTCTAATCCAAATCTAGATTTAGAATTTTTTTTTAACAATTCGACATTTCCTTGTAAATTCAATCTATTTTTTATCTTTGTTTCTAAAAAATCATGGAGAACAATCAAGAAACAATCATCAATGGAGCTGCCGAAGAAGTTGATCGAAGAATAAATAATTAGAACAAAGAGAATCAAGTTATTGATCCTACAAATCCTTATTTTTAACCTAATTTCGATAATCCTGGAATGATTCTGGTGTTAAAACTGTTGAATGATAACAATTTTATGTCCTGGAGTCGAGCAATTAAAATCGCTTTAGTTGCCAAACAAAAATTAGGGTTTATTGATAGAAGAATTGCGATACCATAGTTAAAATCAGAGAAATATGAGAAATGGCAGAGTGTGGATTTTATGGTGACATTGTGGCTACTTAATTCCATATCTAGAGATCTTACATATGTTTTTCTATATGTGACTAGTGCTAGAGATCTATGGTAAGAACTTGAGCAAAGGTATGGCAAAAGTCATGGACCTCTGATCTATCAGGTACAACATGAGATTACTCTTATTTCTTAGAAGAATTTAACTATTGTTCAATATTATACAAAGATCAAGAAACTCTGGGATGAATTGAATCTTTTGATGCCAATATAAGCTTGTGTTTGTGGAACTAATAAGGTAGTTAATGAACTGAACAAAGTTAATAAGCTTACGCAATTTCTTATGGGATTAAATGAAGCATATGACCATATTACGAGTCAAATTCTTGTTATGGATCCTCTGGCAAGCATTAATAAAATGTACTCAATGATTCTACATGTTGAAAAATAACAGGAAGTAAGTTTTAATTTTCAAGATGTTATTGGATCTATTGTTTTGTTAGTAAAAGGAAAGGAGAATCTGAGGCCTAATAACTTGAAGAAAGAAGATGTTGCTAGCAGGATTTGTTTTTACTACATTAAACTAGGGCATGCTCATGATACTTTTTTTTTTTAAGTTGAATGTTGTAATTAAAACATGTTCTTATTTTCATAAACTAGGGCATAGCAAGGAAACATGTTTAAAAAAACATGGACTACCTAAGTGGTGTGGAAATTTAAAGAAATAAAGAGGTGGCGTTGATGTGAAAAGAACTATAGCTGCTATTCATCAAAATTTTGCTGGAGTTGTGATAGAAAATCAGGTAGAGGCTAGTACTTCTCTTGTTGCTGAACATAAACCAGAAAATTAGAATACTGAGCTTTCAACTGATGTACAACGTGAAGTTAAAAGGTATATGGCAGAAAAAGGTATATCTGAAGGAGTTTTTTCTACTTATACAACATACTCAGGTACAATCCACACCATATAACTAAATTATTTTGATTATAATGTAACTGCATTTTGGATAGTTGATTCAGGCACTACAAATCATATCATACCAAATAAACACTCTTTTACCTCAGTTGTTCACCTTTATAATTATTTACCAGTTTACTTACATGATAAATCTACTTAGTAAGTATCTTATTTATTCTGTATTACATTAGATCCTAAACTTACTATCAGTGACGTTCATCATGTTTCAACCTTTCATTTTAATTTTCTTTCTATGAGTCAATTGACAAGAAAATATCCTCTCAAAGTTGTTTTTCTTGACACTCATTACATCTTTCAGGACCTGATGAATGATGCTATCCTTATTATGGCTAAGCTTCATAATGGATTGTACATCCTTGATTCCTCATGCCTTTCTCCTGCAGTAATTGCAACATATCAGTCCGAGCTTTCTACTATTTTATCTATAGTTCAAAATAAACATTTTATTGTATGTCTTAGTACTTCTATTGTGAATTCTGGTGTTGCTATTCCATATACTCTTATTCATTCTAGAATTGGTCATCCTTCTAAAGTTGTAATTGATCATTTACCTATCAAGATAATGAATGATACTACTACCAATAATAATAATAATTATAATTGTGAAGGTTTTCCACTTGCTAAACAACATAGAATTTCTTTTCCTTCTAGTTCTATTACTACTACAGCTTCTTTTCAATTACTTCATGTTGACATTTGGGGGCTTTATAAGGAACCTTCTTTAATTGGTACTCATTATGTGTTGACCATTGTTGATGATTACACTAGAGTTGTTTGGACTTTTTTGCTTCAATCAAAATCTCAAACATGTTTCTATCTTAAACAATTCTTTGTTATGGTTTCTACTTAATATGATATTCATGTTAAAATCCTTAAGACGGACAATGGGTCTGAGTTTTTAAACTCATAATGTCAAAACCCTTTTCTAACCTACGCATTATTCATCACACAACATGTCCTTAAAACCACATTAGAATGGGGTTATAGAACACAAACACCAACACTTCAAGTTACCAGGTCTTTACTTTTTCAAGCTTCCCTTCCTATAAAATTTTGGGTATAAGCTCTCCTTACTGCCACTTATCTTATTAATAGATTACCAACTACCATTCTTCAATGGAAAACCCCTAGCAAACTTCTTACTGGCTCTCTACCTGATTATGACAGATTAAGGGTTTTTGGATGCCTTACTTTTACCATAGATACTAAACCTCATAAAGATAAATTGCAACCTAGAGCTATCAAGTTTGTTTTTCTAGGTTATATGCCTAATCAAAAAGTATATAGGTTAAACAATCTTTCCACTGGTATTGTGTTTTCTTCTAGAGATATCATTTTTTCATAAATCTCATTTTCTCTTTCAACATTTCTCTTTTCCATCCTTTTTTTCTTCTAATTTTGTTTTGCATATTCCTATATCTGATGAGTCTATTTTTACTTCTTTACAACCTTTTATTTTACCTTCCCTTGATCTTTTTCTCTTAAGCCTTCTTCTTCTTCTCCTTTAATTCCACCTGCTTCTCATACTTCTATTGCACCTTTCAAATCTTCACTCTCTTTACCTCCTCCATAGAGAGTTAGTACTAGGATCAAACATAAAACAAAATGGTTAGATTATTTTGTTTCTACTGTTATGCCTTTCTCTTTTCCATCACATTCTTTAACACTAAAATTTTCTCCTTCTTACAAACATTTTATAGCAAATGTTTCTAATATTCAAGAATAAACATCTTATAATCAAGCCAAGTTAGATCCCTACTGGATTGATGCCATGAATCAAGAGCTTACTACTCTTCAAACCAATAACACTTGGGATATTTTCCCTTTACCATCTGGTAAGAAGCCTATAGGCAGCAAGTGGATATATAGGATCAAGTTAAATCTTGATGGCACTATCAATAAATACAGAGCCCGTTTTGTTGCTAAGGGTTACAACCAGGTTGAGGGAGTGGATTATGTGGTTGTGTTTTCTCCTGTCACTAAAATGGTAACTGATAAGTTCTTGACTTAATCACTTCTGATCTTTGGCCTGAAACCAATAGGGATGTATAAACCTGCACAATGAATAACAATGAGCTAAGAGGGCCAGATGCATGCTTGGCAATGGTCCTCTGATACTCAAGTCAGTAATGGATTTGTATGCTTTGGAATTACTATGAATTCTCCAAAAAGTATATTTGAGTAGTTTAAGGTTTTTGTGAACTTACCTGATAAGTATGACATCATGTACTATTTATAATAGTATTGGGAGCCACATGGCACGTTGTGAGTGGTCCACGTGGAAGTGCTTATGATGATTATGGCCATCTAGTACGAGCCTTAATTTCCCCTTAGGGGGCCTAGATCTTTCTAGGCCCATTTTAGGTTGACCCGTATCAGTGGTCCCCTTTGTTCATAAGAGGATGAAGAATTTTACGTCTGAGTCCTCTATTTGAACAAAAAATGTTGCTCCGCATTCAGCTCTTCATTTTCCTTCTTTGAGGGATATGCTTCGTACCTTCTTCTTCAAAGGATATGCTTCACACCCTCTTCGTTGAGGGTTATGCTTCTCACCCTCCTCTTTGAAGTCTAATATGCGAAGCTCAATATTACATCACTCTACGTGTCTTGATTTTAATGGTAAGATATTACCACACGTCAAGCATTAATTTGATAGTGATCCGAAAGATGAAAGGTTTTCTTGAAGGTCTTTATATATCCCTAATAAACCGGTCATCCTCAATTTTTAATTTTTTTCTTCAACTTGTTTCTCTCAAGTCTTTGTAATGGTGTCCTCTCAGAAGCAAACTGGTAAGCACTGGTTGGAGATGAAGAAGCCTAAGAAATAGAATAAAGCTTAGAACGCCATACCTATTATGGCCAGTCACACTGGGCTTAATGCCTCATCTCATAGAATTCTCTACCATCGTGTCATTCTTGTAGTTGGAGTTGCTGGCATTCCAGAACTCGAACTCCAAGAACTCGTGATAGAACTTCCCCTTGTTTCTGAGATAGTAGCTTACACATGGGATTTTTATGTATTTGTTCCTTTTCTATTTGTAAGATTTGTTGCAGTTGTAAGCACTGCAACTTTGAATTTTCTTGTATACTTATACGTTTGTAAGAATTTGCAAGCCCTTTTTACTTTGAATAAAATTAATATATTTCTTTTATTACAGACTTTCTTTTTTTTTTTCTTTAAGCTTTACTTTGTTGTTCTTTTTCTAACTTATACTCTGTTCGAACAAGTATGTCCCTTTGCAACCCATGCTTCACATTTCTTCTTCGAGGAAAGTACTTCGCACCTTTTCTTCAAAGTCTAGTATGTGAAGTATAAGATCACCTTATGACATGTGTCTTGCTTCAACTTGTAAAATAATGCCACGTCTCCCGTATTAAATTTGTAACGGTTGAGAAGATGAAAGATCTTCTAGAATATCTTTATATACCCCCACTCAGACCTGTCGCTTTCTTCTTTTTGACTTTTCTGCAAACTTCTTCTTCTTCGCTATTCTTCCTTCAAAAACTCTTTTCTTCTTCATTACTTTGCTTCACAATATGTTAAAATGACCAGAACACATCCAACTTCTAAATCTCCATCACTTAGTAGAGAGGATTTCATTGTTTCCACTTTAGCTTCTGCCTGGCAACAAATCATTCCCACGTCCAAAGTGAACTGGGAAGTTGATCAGCCCAATCTAGACCATATTTCTTCCATTTCTACTCTTACTTTTCCTTCTCTAAATCATCATATCTTCCACGATGATTCTGCTTTAAATACCCCCGTTGGTCAGAGGGACTATGTCCTTTTCTATGACCAGATGACGCGAGGCATCCTTCTGCCTCCATCTGAATTTTTCTACCGTTTACCCTCACCCCCAACTCAATCCTAGACATCCATGGTTTGAGGTGCTCTGTTATAGCTTGGGGATCCACACTCCCTCAGTGGAGTTGTTTCAACTTTTCTATCTATTTTCTTCTAATCAATGGAACATAGGAGTCTTTATGTCTTCGGTGAGGCCAAAAAGGAAGCTCTTCGCTTCCAAACCAAATAAAGCTGATGAATGGAAGCATCAATTTTTTGGCTTTCACTACACTGGTGAAGATGAAAAGGGACTTGGCTTCGACGGCGACTATCGCGAGCCCCACAAGCTCCCAGCCAACCCCCCCTTAACTGAGGATGAAAAAAGGCACCTTGCCTTGTTAATCAACATCGAGGGGTTGGTTAATTTAGAAACATTGTGGCGAAGTAGCTTCGTTCTCGACAGGGATGGGTGACATACCGTGCCCACTTGCATCGAAGCCCTACTTGGTAAGCTTTCAAAACAAATACCATTTTAATAGTGATATTCTTTGGATGCCTTCTAACCTTTGCCCTTACTATGCAGAAAAACCATTGAAGTCAATCAATGAGGACCTATGGCTGATGCTTGGAATGGGTAATCCTAAGGATAGGGCTCAGGTACTGATTCCTCAGTTAACGATTGTAATTCTAGTTCGTGACCTTGAAACGGGGCAACTTCATCCTTGCTCAAAGAGAGAAATCCAGAAGGCCATATTGCATCTTCACTTGAGGGAATTCAACTTCCCTCACCTATCCTATTATTATCTGGACATGCCTGAATCGAGGAATAAAGAGACTGCTACCAAGGCTTCGAAGGAGCGTCCAAGAGCCCCATCTCGCTCCACTCTAAAGCGCAAGGTTGTGGATCAAGAAGAGGACGAGGAACGTCCTCACGCTAAGGTGGATAAATTTAAATTGGGGAAGGCTCCCAAGTCACCAGTTTTGAAGATTAGGCCCCCAAGGCCTGCCCCAACTACTTCTTCTGCATCTATACCAACTGTCGAGGCTACAGCGACACCTTTTCCATCCTCCTCCACTCGCCTCAAGCGTCCATTTGGGTTTGAGAAGAAGAGGAGGTACGAATCCTTACCTCTAAACCAAGAGTTCGAGGAGAGGATACCTCATTTTCCTCGATTCCAGAAGCCGGTGAAGGATGCACTGGGGATGATGGAATCCCTTGCTTCAAACCAAGGTGATTTTGACCAATATCTAGCAAACTTCTACCACAATTGTACCATTCCTTTCGAAAAAGATCGTCTTCTAGAGATTTATCAATTTCTATTTGATAAAGAGGAAGCAGTTATGAGGAATTTCTTGGAGAAGAGCTTCGCCTTCCTAACTGTTGCACGCTCGGGTGGCTCATTTACTGCTCGGGCTTCTCCACTCCCTTCAGGTAGTTTACTCAACTCCTTTTCCCCTTCATCTTTATCCTCTTCCTCTTCTAATTATCAGGAGTTTCTTGAGATCCTTGAGAGGTTGACTAGGTCTCGACGAGTTAAGCCGTCTGTGGAGCCTGTATCTCCTGTCGAGGCCAGACCTCTTCGAGTGATCGTTCCTGATGATAAAAGAATAAGGAGGGTGAGGGTGAAGCATTCTACGATGAGGCCCTCGCGAAGGGTTGGTGATCCCCATTGTACATTCTTTCAACTTATTTTATTTGGCTTTTTCTAACTTTTCTTATCTTTGTTTCAGCAAGCCACAGACCTTCTGAAGGGCAATCTGCCTTGGAGGACCAGGATCCTCCTTCCTTGCCTGTACCTACCCAACCAGCTTTGGTACCAGAGGTAAAACTCTACCTTGACTTATATTTAGTAATATTTATATCATGGTATTGACCTCTTTGCTTTTTTTATGCAGGATACCGAAGCTACTCTCTTCGTTGAGGAATCTCCCGTCGATGAGTCTGACACTAATCCTCCCATCAACGAGGTTAGAAATAATTCTCCCATTGTACCACTTCCTCCTCAAAATGATGAGGTAAGAAAAGTTCTTCGATTCCTTTATAACTTTGGGTTTTGTAAAGACCTTTTGTACTAACTCCTTTTTGTTCAGGTTGTTGAGGGTGCTCACAGTGTAAGCTCTGCAGAGATCGAGCAACTCTCTAAGGTTGTTCAAGCTAATGCTTTGTCGCCTGTAACCCTCGAGTACGAATAAGCTTTCTCTGATTTGATTCAATCAGGGTACAATGCAAAGTCTACCACTGATGCACTCCTTCAAGAGGGCATGCTAAAGTCTATTCCTGTCAAGGGGATTGGGACATCCGAAGCCCATGGAGAGATGCCCACACCAGAGGAAGTTTTAATCTCCTCTCCAAATGCGAGGACTTCTAATGCTGAAGGTGTTCCTTCCTTTGGATCTTTTCCCCTTCCTGAAGGGTTTGTGGCCCTTGACAAAGATACTTTTAGATGAAGGATGCAAGTTCCTGAAGCTTTGGAAATTTTATCTCATTCCTCTACTTTAAGGGCTCAACTCAGGGCCCACGAAGATGCTGTGGACGCTCTCATCTTAGAGTATCAGCAAGTGGGCACTATCCTGGACCTCTATGCCCTCGAGAATGAGAGTCTTAAGAACAACCTGGAGGTTAAGGAGCGATCTCTTCAGAAAGCAGAGGCCTCTCTGCAGGTTCTTAAGGCTGAACTTAAAGAAAAGACTCAACAGTTGGTTGTTGCTTCTGAACATGCTAAGGGCCTTTAAGAAGATAAAGATGGTCTCGCTCGCAAGGTTAGCACACTGAGATAAACTGTGCAGTCTTTATCTACTCAGTTGAAGGAGCATGTAGGAAGCATACCTCAAGTCGTAAAGGACTTCTTCGCTTCTAATTAGCTGAAGAAGTATATTATAAGAAAGGAGGTGATTACTGGGATGGTCTGGCACAACAAGGCCATAAAGGATGTGCTTGCTAAGTATCCTGAGGAGTCCCATACCCTCAAGCCTCATAATCCAAAGAGGGTCACTATGCCTAATCTGGATGAGTACCTTGGCACTCTCCCTTTGCCTGCCTTACCTGAGGAGGAGGCCCCCCTAGGAGATTCTTGAGTAGACTTAGTAAAATTTTTGTAAATTTCTCATGTAAAGAAAGAATTTTTACTTTGTAATATTTGTACTTTGTAAAACTTCCATAAAGAATTTTTACTTTGTAATATTTGTACTTTGTAAAAATTCCATATTATGTAATTCATTTACTTTGTAATAAAATGTCGTTCATTTCTTGAATTCTACTTTATTCTTATCTCTTTATTCCTTACTGTTAATCTTTAGGAACTTTAGATAATTTACTTGTGATTAAAAAAGATGTTACCTTCGAACATTTTTTAACGAGGATGTCATCTTCGACCTTCTTTGTAGAGAGACTAAGTCTTTAGTGAAAAATGATATCCTTCTAGTGGACTTGTCTCCATGGTCATGAAATTGGTCTCACTATATTCACGTGAGGATTTTGTTTTAACCATCTCTACTTCGCCTCTTATAGCTTTATTGCCTCTCAGGTAAGGACTTTTGCCAGTCAAGTAGGTTTTGGTGCCTCCTAGAGAAGGTCTTTTGCCAGTCAAGTTAGTCTTGGTGCCTCCCAAGGAAGGTCTTTTACTAGGTAAGCTGGTCTTGATGCTTCGTCTCATGAAGCTTTGATGCCTCTCAGGGAAGGACTTTTGCCAGTCAAGTTGGTCTTGATGCCTCCTAGGGAAGGACTTTTGCTAGTCAAGCTGGTCTTGATGCTTGATCTCATGAAGCTTTGGTGCCTCCCAAGGAAGGACTTTTGCCAGTCAAGCTGGTCTTGATGCTTCATCTCACGAAGCTTTGGTGCCTCCTAGGGAAGGACTTTTTCCAGTCAAGATGGTCTTGATGCTTCATCTAATGAAGCTTTGGTGCCTCCCAGGGAAGGACTTTTGCCAGTTAAGCTGGTTTTGATGCCTCCAAGGGAATGAATTTTATCAGTCAAGCTGGTTTTGGTTCTCCCAGGGAAGGACTTTTGCCATTCAAGCTGGTCTTAATGCTTCATCTCATGAAGCTTTAGTGCCTCCCAGGGAAGGACTTTTGCCAGTCAAGCTGGTCTTGATGCCTCACAGAAAAGGACTTTTGCCAGTCAAGCTGGTCTTATTTCTTCGTCTGTTGAAGATTTGGTGCCTCCCAATGGAGGTCTTTTTATAATAAAATAAAAACTTTTAAAATACTTAAAAGGCTTATTTTTATTATAAAATTGCCTACTGATAATAAAATTTCAAATGTTGCACATTCCATATATGAGGAATATCCTTGCCTTCTAAAGTTTGGAGTTTGTATGTCCCTGGTCCAATGACTTGGTGAACCTTGAAGGGCCCTTCCTAGGTTGGGGCTAACTTTCCACATCCTTCTCGCTTTCCAGTTGCTTCAAGGCTTCTCATCACCAGACTTCCCTCTTCGAAGCTCCTATGTTTCACTTTCATGTTGAAATAGTTTGCAGCCCTCTACTTGTAACCTGTATTTTTTATCATAACTTCTTCTCTCAATTC
>CAOJBK012228481.1:0-11102 GCA_948294925.1 Codiaeum variegatum
TTGGTATCACAAGGATATATATTCGAGGGATTATGCAAAAACATTACAACCAGTGAGAGGACCTAAATTCTAGAGAATTTGGGAGTATGAACCAATAGAGCCACAAGTTGCATTTAAAACCCCTGGCAGACCCAAAGAGAAGAGGATCAGGGAGCATTGGGAGATAAGACAGAATGCAAGATATGGGAAACTGAGTAGGAAAGGAGTTGTTATGAAGTGTACATTGTGCAGGTAGTCAGGGCACAACAAGGCAACTTGTAAGAAAAAAAGGGACTACACAGGCTCCAACTACAGAGGATGCAGTAAAGATTAATGAAGAAGCAGTAGTGGCAAATGCATCTGAAACATCTAAGGTGAAATTTGAAGCTTGGTATATTAGTTCTTCTAAGTATTTCATTAACTTTTTTTTATCACTGTGTGTGAATCCCCGTCCAAGCAGTCTGCGGGATCTTCCCCAAAGAGCCCGCCTACGAACCCTTTTTTGCAAAAGGCCTGAAGGAAACCTTTCAAATTGTGCTTTCGTAGGCATCACGGATTGCGGATCGTGTTCCCACATTTGTGCATTGGAGTGCACGTTGTGTATGAAGTGTTAAAGTCCACACCTAATACTTTTAGAAAAATTAGTTTCATTCTAAGGTGATTAAGAAAACTTTTGTGTTTAACTCCATGTTAGAAAAAATTTAGTTTTTACCCTAATAAAAAAGTTGTTCTTTTTAGAACCAAAGGGGGTTTAAGGGTTCATGATCTGAAAACATTTTAAGAAAAATAGTTTTTGTACCATTTTAATTAAAACAAAATTTTGACCCTAATTAACATGCAAGTTCAGTTAAAAAGATGGTTTTCATATATGCATGAGTAGTAGTATTGGATGAATTCATAAACATGCCAAATATGAATGACAATGCATCAAAGCGGTAAATAAAATCAATTTTGCCAGGGGTCCTTCCTTTAGCCAACTTTAGGATAGGGAAGGCATAGCACCCCAAAGAAAGTAGTAAATACAGTGAAATCAAATAATAATAGGGGATCTCCCCTCCAACCTTATGGTCTGGGAGAAACACACAATCCCCAAAATCCATTCATCACACAAAATATGAAAAAAATACAAATAGACAATAACAACAACAATAGAAACATATAAATAAACAATAAAATGATAAAATAATGAAAATAAAATAAACAAATATATGACAAAACAAAGAAAATAAAATGCTTGAGGTTGAAGCCGTGAAAGGCTTGCCGGCGTATCCCTTTGAATGAGAATCAAACCCCACACCGTTGTTGGTTTAGTTACTAATTGATTTCACTTTGTAAAAAAAAAATTATCCAACAGGCTATTAACCAATTCTGATACTTGATTAATGTGAAAATGATTTTGATTTTGAGTTATACTTAAACAGATTTTAGGGTTTGATTGATTTTCTTTATGAAAATAGTTTTCATAAATTGGTTTAATATTGAATTAAAGGGCTTAAAATAAGTGTTCTAAATAACATACCTTTGGTATGAATTAAAGAGTTTAAATTAACAGGTTGAATGAAGGTAAAAGGAATATTGTACCATTTTTACCTTTTTACGTGGTTTGGGAATCAGCAGTTCTGACGGTTTGATGAAGGCAGATCATGTCTCCATTATGTTCGGAGAAGACTGGTTCATTTTCTGAATTGAATGGAGCCTAAACTATTTGAATTTATTATCTGATCATCTGTAGTGTTTAGAAATAGATCGTCTGTAGCGTTTATCATCTGAATGTTTCATTTTGGAGGCTGTAAATTGTGTTTCTGAAGTATCAGTACATGTGAAAAGTTGTGAAAAGTCATATGGAAAAGTTGGTATAAAATGGTCCCAACTCCGACTTTGTTCTGGAGGGGTGATTTTATAGAGAAACGAATCAGAAAACCCTAAAAGCGGCAAGTGCGTGCATCACATGGTTCACGCATGTGCGTGGGCCTTCATGTATGCGTGAAGGGAATGATGCAAGCATTGAGAACTTGATGTAAGCGTTGAATGTTTCACACATACGTTGAGTGCTTGACTCATGCATCTTGTCTTTTTGGGCCCGAGTCCTATTCGATTAAGTCTAATTCAATTTTTTGGGCTTTATGGGCTCATTTAAAGTCCGATTTGAGCTCAGTCAGATCCGATGGGATTGTATTGACGGTTTGGATGAAATGATGCAAAAATATGGATTCATAACTACCCCCCTTAGTAGTCATGTTCGTGAGAACGTGACTGCTAAGTGTGAATGTAATAAATGCAAGAGTTGGAAGTTTTGCCTATAAATAGGGCTTGAGCTGTAATTTATTACAATTTTGCTTTGACATTATCTTTGAAAATTCTCTTCTTCTTCCTTTATATTTTGGAGAAAAAGTCTTTGGATGTTACTGGTTCTAATTATCGACGAGGAGGAGGAATATCTATCTGGGTTGCTGAATGCGTCTTTAGGAGGAGAGGTGATTCTAGCTTTTGCTACCCCATCTCTTGACGATTTGGTGACTAATTTGTAGTATAGTTTGTGTGTGGAGGAGTTGCTCGATGATATTTTCGTTGGGTTATTTGATTTTGAAGCGGTACCCATACCAGATTGGGACTCCACTCACCATTTGATGATGGATAAAGTTTAGCCATCTACACCCCTTAATTTAGATTTGTTAGCAAGGTGTCGAGTGCATTCTAGCTTGCTTGATTTTCAGATAGTACGTATTTTCACTTTTTTTTTCACTATTTTCTCTCATATTTTACATTTGCAAAATAAAATAAAGTTAGAAATAAGTGGAATTGAGAAGTGTTAAGGATAGAATGAATACCTGTAGGATTACCAGTTAAGTTAAAGAGGTGGTCAGTCTTGCCTGATTAGAGTGGTTGAGTTTTTGAATGCCAAAGCAAAGGTGGCAGAGATAGTATCCTGGGCTAACCTAAATGGTTGGCTTTAGCTGGACATAGAGCATAGTTATGAGAGACATCTGATATTTTCCCTTACTGAGAGGTGGTGGCCGACCACTAACACATTTCATTTACCTATAGGAGAGATGACCATGAGTCCCTTTGAGTGGTCTTGTTCGACGGGGATGCGGTTCAGGGGCAGCATTGTGGTCGTTGTCGTAAGAGTCGGACAGTGTCATGAGTTGGGAGTTCTGTTGGGAGAAAGGCTGCCTATTGGTGGCCAAAGATAGATTTAGAGGACTTCCCTGCTGGAACTTCTTCACCAGATGGGTCATTCGTTTGGTAATTATACTATGGGCCAATGTGCTTGAGTGTGTCTTTTGATCATCTTGTCGACTATCTTTCTATACAATGAGTCGGGTTATGTTAACCTAAAGATTCTAGCCTCGCTAGTGGATTTGGATGATGTTACCAAACATAGCTGGGCTGGTGTCACTCTTGCTGCACCGTATAGGGGCATGGGTAATGTGGCCATGCTCTCTATTACTAGTATTTATTTGGCTGCTACTGTTTGGGAGGTCAGTATTTTCCTTTGTTTATTTGCCTTTAATTCTATTAATCTATGCTAAAGTGTCTATTTATTTTGTAGTTGTAGGCCTTTTTCCATTTTAGTGAGCTTGCCCCCAGGGTGGTGCCTAGTGATCTACTCCCTTTTTCACTGGGGAGGATGTGGTGAAGAGAGTCATGGCTCCATAACCAGGAGTCTTTCATGTTTTCTGAGTATCGTCATATTCTTGTTACTACCATTCAGGTAAGATTGAGTATCTCATTTTTATGTTTCTGATAGATTTCTAATTCTATACTTTAATGATTTCAGGTTGTATGGCAGCCCTTTTAGGGATTTTCCATCTAGGATGCAACTCGATATGCTTTTAGCATTACAGTCACCCAAAGGCTGAGCTAGGGTCGACTGAGTTGATGGAGTTCTTCTAGAGAGTGCATGTCATAGCCCAGTTTGGTGGTGATAGGGTGGTGCAAGCTGACCGCACTTTGAGGATGAGAGATTGGTTACCTGCCAATTATCAGGCCTATTGGAGACTTCGGGAGTCTCGAGAAGACTACCAGCTGATTTATGCTTCATATCTGGAGTTTCAGGCAGGCAGACTGATACTCGGGATGCCCTCATTCCATGTGGGATATACGCCCCCTCCAATGGGAGGTCATGCTTCTACTCGATGGAGGCCTAAAGCCAGGATTACTAGTCGGGTTACACCTCTGCGAGTTGCACCTCAGTAGAGCTCCTGTTCATCTGGGATGGGAGCTTCATCATCATTCATGCCTTCCAGTTCTAGTGGCTCTTGGCACTCTATGTCGCAGACCTGTGATCATGAGTCCTACACTAAAGCTACAAGCTTGACTCAGGCACATTATTTCGGCCCCAATTATATGCTAGGAGCTCAGAGGGTGGATTTTGACCATGTCCCGACGACGGTATGTTTCATGACTTAAGTTTTGACTTATATTCTATCTTCCAAACAACATTTGATTTTTGCCTGTATTTGCAGGTCCCTGGCTTCATTTATGCCCAGAGTGTAGACAACTTCTAGAGGTGTGCTTTCAACTTGAGCATGACATTGTCGACTATGAGTCTCAGGGAGTGCCAGTGGGAGCAGCGGTATGTCAGGCGTCATGGAGCACCACCGGAGCCCTAGGAGGAAGAGGATGCAAAGGCTGAGTCTGATGATGACCCTTGATGTGATTATGCAGGAAATGTCATGATGTTTTATTTTTTACTGTATTCGGGTCCCAGTTTGTGGGCTTTTATAGATAATTTAAGTTTATTATTTTTGTTTTCAAAATTGAGTTAATGGAAAATTTTGTAATTTACTCCATTTATCTGTGATTTTCTAATTTTTGGGTTTGAAAAACATTTTGTGTTTGAAAATTAGGTGAAAAATGGAATCGGATTGAATAAAAAAGGATCGATTAGAGGGGCGAATCACGACCTGCCACGGGGCAGATGCACGTGAGCCTTCACGCATGCGTTAAGGCTTGGACAGTTTTGTGAAGACTAAAATGCTTGCGTTTTGGCTCTAAAGCGTGTGTTTTGCCTCATTTTGCACGTCCAGCCTTCCGAACTTGGTTTTTTTGCCTTGTTTTGTATGCACAATAAATATTCGTACAAAATTGACGTCAGAGTTAGAAAACCACTGGGGAAAAGTATTTTTAAAAAAATGTCAGATTCTTTTTCCTTTTTTTGAACAAGGAGCTCTTTTTTAGCCTTGTGATGCATGGATGGTGTCAGACATTGTCCAAAATGCAAAGGATCAACCTTAAAAAATACGCTACGTCTACTTTACCAACCCTTAGGGATGTAAAAATTGATTGGGATTTTCTTAACGCCTATATACGATTTGGGTTGGTATGGATTAGATGTGTCCAACCTTTGAAGAGTTTTCATTTTTGCTAGGTACGGATCCCGAGGCTATTCCAGTTGTTCCAGTTGGGCAGGTAGGCTATTTTAACTCGTTCGAAAGGCTTTTGAATTTAAGTACTAGGGCTGCATCGGGTTTAATGAAGGATAAATTGGTTGACTTGCTTGCGTTGGCCTTTATACTTTGGAAGGAATCAAAGGATGACTCTGTTTGGTTGGCTAGGAGATTGAAGGCCTACGCTTTTGCACTGACTGCAGGTTCTATTTTTGTGTGCCCTGTCAGTTTCGGGTATGCAAAGATAGCTGACCTGATACTCCAAATGGGTGAGGGTGGGTCAATTGTAGGGATGTTTTTGTTGAAACGCTTTTGATCCTTGATCGTTACTACCATTTAAGGGGGCCTTGGTATATCAGTCTGATTCTATTCAAGTATTTAGATGCTTGTCTATCTTAGCATACTTTGAAATTTTTTTGATTTGTTCATTTTGCCTTTAAGGCTTGGCTGCGAGATCACCTTAGGATCATTCCTGGACCTGATAGAGCAGATTATTGTATCGCTTGGTACAACACTAGGAAGGTTGTAATGTGCTTTAATTCTGAGAGGGAGTGGATTAGCTGGCTTCTGGAGTTGAGCCTTTCTAATTTGCTATGGAAGCCTGATTGGTGTAAGATAAAATGGTTTATCCCTAGGAGCCAAGGTTTTAAGCATGTGTGTCTACTTGGGTTTGAAGATGTGTCTTGGTATCAAGATACTAGAGTTCTCTGCCAAATGGGTCATGACCAAGGCGTGCCCCTAGATGGGCATTTATTTGTGATGATCACAGTGAATTATCGAGTTGTAAATGTTGTTCGCTCGAGAGCCATGATATTTCCTAGTGACAGTTATGTCAAGTCTCCTGAGTATGTCTGATGGTGGATTGAAACTTGATGGTCAAAGGAGAAAGCCAAACGAGTTGCTATTTTGACTGAGATCGAGGGTTGAGTATGAGTCTAGATTTTTTTTAGAAAATAAGACTATTGTTTGATTTTTGCTTTATTTTCAGTTTCAAAGCTTTGTTTTGGTTATTCCAAAAGTTGAATAAGACCTCAATAAACATTTTGTTTTATTTATTAAACTCTAATTTTTGCCTAAGCTACCCTTTTTAGGTTTTCAACTTAGCAAGCTGCCTTGATTGTTGCCTAGACCGTCTTTTCGATTTTTAGTTTAGTAGGTTGTACCTTAATTTTTGCCTAAGCTGCCCATTTGGGTTTTCATCTTAGCGAGTTTCATTCTTTTTTCAATTTATGTTTACTCATTTTAACTCATGCATGCAATGTTAAGGAGCCCAAATGAGGTTGTGAATGAAACATTGAGTTTCATTGGATGATTTGGATCATACCTAATTAGGGTTACCTACGTATCTCCTTACAAAAGACAATTTGAAATTTAAAGTACATAAAAATTTTTGGAGAATCAGGTCCACATAGTTCCTGTTTGGTAATGATGCCTGAATGCATGCGCATACAATAAGAACATTATATGTAATATTTCTTGAGTTGATCATGGTTGGTCGGATAGTTGAATTCATTGCCGTCGACGTCCATCAGGATGACGCCTCCGCATGTCATGATCTTCTTAATGATGTAGGGGCCTCTCCGCGGAGGTCTAAATTTCACTTAAGGCTCTTATACCACTTGTCTAATTTCCTTGAGAACTAAGTCACCTTCTTGAAGATTACGACTTCAAACTCATTTGTTGAAATGCTTTGCCAGTCTGATATGGTAGTTCTGTGTGTGGTGGAGTGCTTCCATCCTTTTTTTTTGTCAATTGCATTGAGCTAGTCAATGTAGGCTTATTGCCAATCGAGTTTAGAGATCTATGCTTCTTGAAGAACTCTTACTATTTTGATTTTCGATTCTATAGGGAGGACTGCTTCCATTCCATAGACTAGTAAGAATGGTCTAGTTTTAGTAGTTAACTTGTAGGTGGTTCTTTACCCAAGGAGGGCACTTAGAAGATGTAGGTACCAACCACTGTGATTGCTGATCATTTTTTGAATCATGTTATTTAATTCTTTGTTGGTGGCTTCAACTGCGCCATTATTTTAATGTCTGTATGGAGAAGACATGTGATGCTCAATCTTTTCTTTCTTCAAGAGAGTGACTACCTATTTCTTAAAGTGGAAGCTATTATAAAAAATGATTTCATATGGGCATTATACCTTGCAATGATGTTTGTTTTGATGAATTGGCTACCCTCTTTGAATCCAGTACTTGATAGGAAGCAACCTTGACCCACTTGGCGAATTAATCTATGGCAACCAGAATGTATTCATGGCCAGCATATGACTTGGGTGAGATCTTGCCAATGAGATCTATGCCCCAAATAGTGAAGGGCCATAGAGTGGAGATTGGATTGAGAGGCAAGGGAGGAAGCTTTTGGAGCATTGCATACTCTTGGCATTTTCGAGCATATGGTGCATAGTCCCTACTCATGGTGAGCCAATAATATCCTTGATGCATAATTTTTCTAAATAGGGCCTAGCTGTTCATATGAGTACCGTCTATTCCACCATGGATTTCTTCCATGATATGACTTACCTCTTCGTCTGAAACACACTTGAGGTGATTACCATTCACTATTTTCTTATAAATAATGTCACCTTTAGGGATGTCTCTGTTAGCCAATTGTCTTAGGGTTCTCCTTTCAGATTTGGATGCCACTTCAGGATATTCACTTGTAGTGAGATAGATGAAAGTGTCCCAATACCATGGATTCTTTTCGGCTTTAAGGCTCATGCAGTGAGTTTGAAAGCTTGGTTGGCATTTGATGTTTATTGAGATATGACGGATAATGAACCCATCGTGCATCTCCATCTTTGATGCCAATGTTGCCAGTGCATCAGTGAATCTGTTCTAGCTTCTTGGAAGATATTTGAATGATAATGTGTCAAATTTATTGGCCAACTCTTCAAGGTGCTTATGGTAAGGAACCAATCGCTCCTCTTTGATTTTACACCTCCTTAAGGCTTGTGAGACGATTAGGTAGAAATCACCATAGAGTTTTATATTCTTAAAGCCTATCTGAAGAGCTGCTTCTAGTCTAGATATGCACACCTAATATTTAGCTTCGTTGTTGGTCACCTCAAAATTTAGTTTGATTACTAGAGGCAAGCATTCGTCGATAGGCGTAATGAACACCAAGTCGGCGCCAAAACCTTTGTGGTTTGCAGTTCCATATAAGTACAATTTCCATATGCCTCTTTCCATGAATAGTATGTCCTCATTAGGAAATTCAGGTTCTTCCCAGTGATCTTTGGTTGGGGCAGCAGCCAGTTGATCGGTGATGACACTGCCTTTGATGGATTTTCTCTGAATGTACTTATGATCATAGGCTATGAGGACTACCATCCATCTAGCCATCTTGAGATCTAGGATAGTCTTTTCAATTAGATATTTGAGCAAACTCTGATTAATGAGGACATGTGTGATATATGCCCCCAGATAATGTCTTAGTTTATGGCAGACCCATACCAGAGCTAGGTAGAGATTTTCAATGTATTTGTACATGATCTCATGTACTAGCATTTTGTTGCTCAAGTAATAGATGACATTCTCTTTAGACGAGTCAGGAGCTTTCTGGTCCAGCATTGCTCCCATGGCTTGTTCAGTGATATTTAAGTAAAGTTGAAGAGGTTGACCAAGCCTAGGGGGCTATAAGATTAGTGGACTCAAAAGGTACTTCTTAATATGTTCAAAGGCTTTCTAGCATTCCTCACTTCATTCTTAGAGGAATTCTTTTTTAATAAGTTGAATATTGGGCCGCAGGTGTCGGGTAATTGGTGAATGAAGCGACTGATGTATTGGAGGCCACTGAGAAAGCCTCATATCTCCTTTTTATTTTTAAGAGGTGGCATCTCAAGGATGGCTTTAGATTTGACTGGATCCACTTCTATACCCTTCTTACTAACCATGTAACAAAGGAACACTCTAGATGAGGCTCCAAATATGCATTTGTTTGGATTCAACTTGAGATTATACTGTCGAAGTCTAAGGAAGAACTTCTCCATCGCTTATAGATGCAGTTCAGGGGTTGCACCTTTGACGACAATGTCATCGATAAAGACCTCCATTTCTTTATGCATCAAGTTATGAAAGATGGTAGTAGACATTCTTTGATAAGTGGCTCTAGCATTCTTTAACCCGAATGGCATTACTCTGTAGCAGTAGGTGCCTTATTCTATGATAAAAGTTGTTTTCTCCATGTTTGGAGGATGAACCAGGATCTGATTGTACCCCGTGGCCAGATCGGTTAGGGAAACCATCTCTGAACTAGCTAATGCATTGACCAAGAGGTTTATGAGGGGTAGGGGAAAATCATCTTTGGGGCATGCCTTGTTCCAATCTCGATAATGCACACACATTCTGACTTTACCATCCTTCTTTAGTACTGGGATGATGCTAGCCAACCAGGATGTGTACTTGATCAGCTCAATGAATCTATGGGCAAGGTGTCTAACTATTTTTTCCTTAATTGGAATAGACTAGGAAGGTTTCCTGCATCTATTCTTCTGTTTGATTGGCTTGCAGTTCGAATAGGAAGAAATCATGTGGACGACGATACTTAGATCTAGTCTGGTCATGTGGCCGAACTACCAGGCGAAGCAATCTTTGAATCTTTTGATGATAGATTCAATGTCTTATTTGTTTGAGAATGCAGATGCAATGAATATATTTTTAGGCATGTAATGAGTGCCAGTGTTTATGGACTCATTAACTGCATCTTTTATTTCATTTAGTTTATTCTCTTTTTTTGTTTGTTTGAGGTCAAATTCATCAATTGGAACAATAAAAGAAAACAAGGAAATAGGATCTAACAATAAAATTTGAATGTCTTATTGATGAAATGTGGAGAGGTCCATAGTTACATCATATTCATAATTAAATCCTGATGGACCTATTACATTATTATCTTATTTAGTTTCAGTTGCAGAGCCAAAATATGACTCATAACAAATGCTTGACTTAGATTCAGACTCTAGTTCAGTCTCAATCTCAGATTCTATCTTAACAGCTTCAAAAAGATTCTCATCAAAGCTCCAATTCTTCAGTTTATCATTGGCTGACTTAATCATGGTGGAGAGGTTAGATTTCTCTTCCTTGTTCGTGAGAACAGCTATGTCACCAAAGAGGCTTATATCCATGTTTTCTTCATAGTCATTTTCCAAGTATTAGACAAGCTAAAAATCCTCAGTAGTCAATTTCACATCGAAGAATAGCTCAAAAATGGGAATTCTGATTCCAGTATCAGGGCATATCCATGGCTAGGGAAAAGAGAAATAAGGAATCGTCTCTCCCTCTTTAACAAAGTAGCCATTCAAAGTTTTGAAATAGGGCCTCATAATGATATCAACTTCACCCCATTGTTTAACAATTATAGAGTTCTTTCTAGATTTTTCCTTTTCTTCCTTAATTTCTTCATCAGTTAAGTCATAACCCAAGCTAAAAAGAGGAGTAGAGAACTTGAAATCACTGAATGACTCAAGTCCTTGTTGATTTTTGCCAAGGTCCATACTAGGAAAATAGGCCATGTGCAACCATTGGGTTGTAATAAGGATCGAAATCTAAGGCAAGTGGCTCTTTCAGGTCTTCAAGAGTATGGGTGAACTGCACAAAAGAGAAGCGGAATAAAGGATATGCCGACAACTCAGGCTGGATCTCCAAAATGGGTACAATTTTTAGGACTTCATATTTTCTAGACATATCAGCCTTAAAAGTAACAATGCCACCTTTTAGTAAGAACTTG
>CAOJBK012229364.1:0-12908 GCA_948294925.1 Codiaeum variegatum
TATCTTATCCGCTACGTGTCTGTAATTTTATTGGTTGTTTTTGTAAGTGTCATCCAGCTGTAGATAGCTTTCTACTTGCTCACTGCCTATATAAAGTGCTTTGAGTTTTAGTTTGTAATCAAGTTACCAGAAGTTATAAAATAATAAATAAGTGTTTTCTCTCAATATGTTGTAAATATTTTCTCTCTTTTCTTCAAATCTTCATCTTTCTTGGTTATGAAGATTGTTCTATAATGATTTGTCATGATCTGCATATCCAGTGAAGTTCAACAGAACTAGCTCAACGGTTCAGAGTTAAGCAGTTCCAAAAGAACAACCAGCCCCCAAGAAAGGAGTTCCGCTTTGGGTGATTTGTGTGAGGAAGTGGTGCAGGTTTCTTAGGCTGCCAGATCAACTTGGGGGATGGAGAAGCTTGTGGAATTACTGTCTTTGATGGACAAGATTGAGATTTGAATTAAAGCTTTCCATATTTATCTTTAACAAAAATTTGATCTGATAACTGCTTTGCCATAGGTATGCCAACCCATGGACCTTTTGGATCAGGATGATCATCATAAAACTTGTAAGACTTCTTTGGTGTATAGCAACCAAAGAATCTCTTTGGACCAGTGATTTTAGGAAGAGGAGCTTCTCTCCATGGACAATATGGCTCAAATTCTGCATCATCTATGCATGGACATCCAGGGTCTCATTCTGCAGGATTAAAATGGCCATTGATTTTAGCCACATACATATGATCACCATTAGGGAAGAAAGAATGAATAAGGATTTTCTTGTCTCTAGGAAAAGAAACTGGTTCAATCATAGACACCTGAAAGATAGATGGAGCTGATGGATCACCTGGTTTAAACATAGTCTTAACTGTGCCATCACTATTCCTTATAAAATAAGGATCAGTGGCTTGGATTGGCTGATGTTGCTGTTGATGAAGCTTTTCATAATTGGTTAGCAATTCCAAAGAAATAAGTTTCTTTAGCTCTTCCTTTTCCAGTTGCTTGGGAGCTTGAACAATTACTGGAGTTTGTCCAGAGTCAGCAGTGATGAATAAGGCAGGGAGCTGAAGATTAATAGCATGGTCCTGTAGACGATAGATAATCTGATGATGAAGAGTAGTTGCTAAAGAGTCAACTATTTGATCTACACCAGTGATTTGAATTTGGACCTTGAGTGTTGTAGAGAGATAGGAATCATTGAGGCTCATGTTGAAATTTGGGACGAAGGTGAGAACCACACTTCCTGTGTTGAGTGTAGTAACAATAGAACCTATCACAGCATGCTTATATTGAAGAAAACAACTGTCAAGAAGTGACATCCTGGCAGTTACTAGAAGACCCATTCTTCCATGGTAGGAAAGAACAAGTCTAATGGCTCCAAGGTGGAGGTGACTGTATCCCTATTTTTTCCATTGTTCAATGAAATCATAAGGAATTTCAAGAGTGACATACTTCTCTTATGAAGAAGCAGTAAGTGAACATTGGGTAAGAGAAGAAGACTGTATATATTCTTTTACAGTAACAGCAGGTTTAGAAATCAAATTATGGATATATTTATCAATTTGTACAGATTCTGGAATATGAGAAATCTCTACAAGATGATCTATCTTATTGGTGATATGTTTTCTGAGAGAGGGTGAAAGTTGAAGAGTGGAAGTTTGAGTAGAAAGTTCAGTAGAGGCTGAAGTTGAAGTTGACGTAGACATGTTGAGTAAATACTCTCTTCTTATCTAACATAATTCCATGGCTCTGATACCAAAATGGGGTTTGAGAGCTGCAAAACCTGGAAGTCTCACACTGTGCTCAAAGCTGTGCAACTTAAAGCCAGTTCCTCACACAAATCGTCCAAAGCGGAACTCCTTTCTTGGGGGCTGGTAGTTCTTTTGGAACTGCTGAGCTAGAGAGAAGATTATCTTATATTCACTGGAATAATTTCAATTCAAATTAACTATATTCTCCAATTCGTTCGTCATTATCGTTTTCACTATAACATTAACTTCTTCGTATTTAATTTAGTCATGCCCATTAACAAATTAAATGAAAAAGAAAAGGGCGTTTGACGAGCTGTATATATCGGTTTGTTCGTCTCGTCACTAAGATTACAAATATTGAATTTGTTTTCGTCTTCTCATCGTCGTTTGGCCGGAATCGGCCTCGGAATCGCGGTTCCTATTTTTCGATCATCTTCTCCAGTGAATTTCAAGGTGCAAGATTAGTACCAAATCGAAGCTCTCTTCAAGAGGGACACAAAGACACAAGAATTGCCCCCAACTGCTGCCGGAATCAGCCGGAAACGGGCTCGAAAAGCACTGCCCGTCAGAGCTTCAAGTTGATTTTTCTGCTGCCACCATCGCCAGACGCTGCTACTGTCGGGTTCCCTGGAATCGCCGACACCTAAGATTCCTTTCGATGGTGGTGATGGCGAGCTTATCCTTCTTTCTCAATCTCTCTTTGTTCTCTCTCACGCTCTCTTACACTCTCTTTTCCCTTCCCCGTTCTCTGTTTCTTTCCCATTCTGCGTTCCTTTTCTTTTTTTATTTTATTTTATTTTTATTTTTAAAATTAAAATCCTTATATACCAGATATAATATATATACACAAAATATAAAAATTTAAATAGTAATTTTAAATATCAATACTTATCAAATTAAAATTCAATGTCTATCTATAGTATAACTTTATTGAGTTAAAGTTCAAATCATTTTCATGTGAACAATTTGCTTATAAATGCTTTAAAATATTATTTTTTTAAATTCTCAAATAAGAATAAAACTTGTTTATATTTCTCAAATACCAATAAATCGAAACAAAATACATTTGAAAATTTAATACTAAAATTTACATTTGTACTAAAATACAAAATAATATTGAATATAGAAATAAGTTCCTTTACTTAAATTATAATTCAAATTAACTAAAACTCTTATCTTTGCAAATGATAAAACAAATATAAATTTGATAATTAAAATCAATACAAAAATCTTATTATATCAATTTAAAATCCTTATCCTTTAATTTTAACGATTTTCTTACAAATTTTCAGTAGCAAGTGGAGATATTACGTATATATCCAGATGTTTTTGCTTAACTCGAGCAATTTATGTGGCTAAATTAAAAGAAATTTTCATGTATGAACATGATCATATAATTACTTTTAAATCTAGCAGCTGAAGGAAAAAGGTTTAAAAAAAAAGAGGATTTTGATTTTGGATTAATGTGAGATTCTATACAAGAAGCAAATCCATTAAGTAAAATTGAATCCCACTAAAATCCAAAAGTTTGTGTTAAAAAGTTTTTTTTTTTCTTTTTTATATTGCCAATTTGTTATTAAATAAGTTTAACATGTACAATCGCAATAATTAAATATAATTTGAAACTCATTTACAAACTAAGAAAATATTAATACACCATAACCGTACATCTCTTTACCAAATTGAACATCTTATATCTCGATTGTTAGAATATAATCTTATTAGTAAATTATCAGATTCTGCTAAGTTGGTGACAAAATCTGTCTGATATCTAGCTATCTTTAGTAATTTTTGATCCACTTTTGCTATTCATGTTCATAACAAGTTTGACAAATTGTAGCTATTGATTACATTACGTAATAATGTTTTTAAAAGTTTATTTAAATAAAAAGCCATTTAAAATTAGGTTTAACTTTAAATTCTAAAAAATATTGTCATTGTGAGTAATATATGAAGTTTGAAAAAAAAATTACTTTATTCGTTTTCATTTATCAAGGGTCTTAAACATCATCATCAGTGGAATAAGGAATAAATTATGCATGGACAAAGTTCATTTTTTCCCTTAATTTCTTAAACTATGTTAATTTCATTTATTAATTTGAAAAATATATCTATATTAGTTATATAAATAATATAAATGAAGAAACTCACTCTAAGCTGCGAGGGTTCTCTCTCTACTACTCCTATACAAGACAATGAGATTTCTTCATGTTTTGAAAATTATTAGTTGCTTTATTCTTTTTTTTTTTAATGTAAATGACTTTTGTTTCTTTAATCAAAGTTAATTTGCTTTTTAAAATGAATTTATGATTATTGAGCCTATGTGTAGTCTATATGGGAAGGAGTTGGAGAGTATTTCTCACTTTTTTTTTCTCTGTGAAATTGCTGGGGAGATATTGAAATGCACATGACACTGGTTGGGGGATACTCAATGGCTCGTTATGTTTGAAGGTTGGACAAGAAATGTTGGTGATTTGTCGTGGTATGAAGGTGAAAAGAAGGGCTGTGGTAGCAGCCATTGCCGTTACTGTTTATACTGTATGGAGGGTGAGAAACGGCATTATTTTTAAGGACAAAATCTTGAGTGTTTGAACAGGATATTAAGTAGATTTTAAAGAAAATAAATAAAAAAGTTCACCAAGGAATAAGCAAACATATTTTGTATCAATCGTTGCATTTGGTAAATAGTTTGTATGTTGTTTCTTCCTTGATTCGATATAAATATTAAATCTAACAAAATTGTTTACTATGTAAATAAAATAATATAATATGTGATATTTTCATGGGTATAATATAGTATATTTTCGTATTCTTTCTTACATCTTCCATTTAAAAAGATGCCAAACTTTAAGTTTTTTATAATTTTCAAAATCAAAATAAATATTATCAAATATAAAAATAAAATAAATACTATCTAAAAGTATAAATATTATTTATTATTTAAAATATAAAAAATTATGGATGAAAATAAATAACATATGTTTTCCTTCACAATTAAAACAAAAAGAATAATAATATAACTAATTTATTATAAAAAAGCAAATTTCATATATTTTATATTTGATTTTTTTTAGTCACAACATCCCTTTATCCTATTCATTAAATTATTAATATATAGTCTCTATTAAATGTTATACATATAAATATTTTTAAACATAGAATCTAATTTAAATAATTTTGTTATCTTATATGATAAGTTTTATCATATATTTTTTTTTGAATTCAGAACTCGCTCTAGTCTCTTTATAGTTTTAAAAAATAAATTTTATATGGTTTTTTTAAAAAATTTAGTGTATTTGAATATAATATAATAATTAATTTTTAAATACAAATAAAATTAAATAGATTTAAAATAAAAAATATAACTAGATATATACATATTAGATATAAAAAATAAATTAGATAAAAATGTAATTAATGTTTTTTAGATAAATTATTTAGTTAGAAAATAATTTATTGATAGTATGATGATTTTTAAAATTTATAAAACATTTACATTTTAAAAAAATAATTTAATATTAAGAAATAAAATCATAAAAATAATCTGCGCATCCACAGGAATACTAGTATAAATTTAATTCGATTTGATTGGGTTGCCCAGCTTTTGGACGATACAAAAAAGATTTTACTCAATCGTAGTGAATTTTAACTTGGCAACAAAGTTAGGAAGCAATTGCGATTTGCACTTGACTCCTTTTACTTTTGAGAAACCCCTGCTCAATACAAACTTTTACCTCTTCCCTAAGCGATTCGATGTTATGGATATGGAGATTGATTTCAAAGAATACAAGTTGAGCTCGGAACTTCGAGGCCATGAGGACGATGTAAGACCTCTCTCTATCTTCTGCCATTTATCATTTTCAGTTTTCTTCACCTGTTACTCATTTCTATTCCGTTTTCGCAAATTCACTTCATTTACTTTGCGCTGATCGTATGGAAAATTATCAATCCATTTCATGTTAATTTCCTGTAAACATCAAGACAATGTGGATTCAGTTCTGCTCCTGACATTTTATGGGCTCGAGGGAAATGTAAAATAAGAGTTTTTTTTTTTATATGTTAGTATGATAAATTTTAAACATATAAATTTTTTAAAAAATGATATATGCCAGTTTAAAAATAAGGTGTCTTTTGGAATCATGTACCATATATTTTTGTAAAATTTGATTTTCGAGCCGATAAGGGCACTCGAGTCTGAGATTATTGGTCTTAGAGTCCTTAGTTCGATAAAATAAATGTTGGGGTCCCTCGTATTAATGTAGGCGGGTGTATATACGATTTAAAGATAAAAATATATATTTGAATCAAGAATAATGTTAAGTCATTAACATTAAATCTAAACAGTCAATATTTTTTGGTGTTTTGTGTGAACACAACTAAATTAAAAATAATAACAAACAACAAGATGAGCAAAGGAATATAAAATATACACCTAAGTCCGGATAGTCACCTTCTAGAACTGAAATTAGCGCTTCCGCCGACTTTAACTCCGAAGACTATGGTTTGGTCTTTTCCTCCTGGATGTAGGTATTTTCGTCACCAAGAGCTTCTAGCCCATGAGGAGTAAACTTTGGCTTCTAGGTCTGAAGACCGTCAACCGCTACAAAAACCGATCGGAGATATAGACAGGGTTGTCGCTCTAATCAGGTAGAACAACTGCGATATGAGAAGATCGAAAAAAACTAGGTTACCGCTACTCGTAAGGATTTCTGGTTGGTGCAGAAATAGGATTTTTCTGATGATAAGAATGATTTCATTGCCTTAGGTTTTAGTGTTCTTTATATACTTTTTTCTCAAAGGCGGTAGGGATTTGTCCCAAGGCGGTTCTCGGGCTTGGGCTTAAGACATGTCTCGCAGAATTTGGATTTGGCATTCTCTTAGAGGCCCATGAAACGTGGGCCTTACGGAGACAATCGGTTTGGGGTGTGACTTCGTGACTTTGATCTTTAGCCTAGGGCCCATATTTCATCGCTGCAGGCTTTGAGTTCTGCCCACATTCCAGGCCCATCCCCTCTCTTTGGGTAAGGGTAGTTCAGTGGCCTACTTTTGGGCTTTGGTTATTAGGTCAGTGTTAACAATGCCCCCTGCATCTCGTGTCGAAATATCACATAACTATTCGGCTTGGGATGCATATGCACCAGCCTTCCTTGCTTTAGTGGTAAGATCGTCTATTATCCATCCATTTATAGGGAATGACTTACCATGCCTTTCCAACTTCTGACATTTCGCCTTATTTTAGCCCAAATTTGTGCCTCAGGAAGTGGAAACGTCATTTCCTTAGTTAAGGCTATAAATTCCTTCCCTTTGACCATTCTGATCACTTATCTACTCCATTTTGCTAATAAATACTCCAAGTACCCTCGTTGAATTTTTCTCCTAGTAAGTCTTAATTCTCTTTCCTAAATTCATTTAATTTTCTTTTTTCGGCAAAAGTTTAAAGGTTCTTTTTTTCTTTTTTGTACTTGGCAGAAAAAGCAATAAAATGACTAAATCAAAGAAAACTTCCTCCAATGTCGACCCCTCCTTGGCATTCAAAGACTTATCTAATAACAAAGAGGTCGCCAACCAGGTACTCATTCCTTATGAACTGGGTTGCTCTGTTGGACCATGTTCTAGAAGTGTAGATTCCCTTCCCGAGTTTCTTTTTGGGGAGGATAGCCCCTATAGACTTTCCTATGACAATCTGACCTGAGCCTGACTAAGATCGCCCTTAATAAGAACTTGGCTTGGGGTGAACAACGATTTTAGGTGCTGGTATAATATGATAAGTCCCTTTTTTTAATAAAGTTTGGGTCGGAGCTGGTATAGGCAACTTGTTGGACTTGTGTTTGAATCCCATTCCTTTTCATCGCCCCTTCTTTTTCTTCCCGCTTCTCTTATGGTCACCTTGAAGTAATGTCTTTGCCTTTAGGTTTGGGATGATGACCCCTGCCCTTTATGACATAGCTGTCCTCCTAGGGGTTCCTATATCGGGGAAGCCTCTCGATCCTCTCATGCCCATTAACAACTCCTCTTCCAGTTCCTTCCAAAGGACCTCTTACCAACACTTCTATATTGACAATCACAAAAGTCTTGAACCCTCTTCTCCCAAGGAACACATAGCTTTTCTTCTGTATTTTCTATGTAAATATGTTTTCTGTATAACCTCGGTTAAGATCACCAAAGAATATCTCTGAGTGGCTAAGGCTTTGGCCTCAGGTGATAGATATGACATTGGCAGCTTGATTCTTGCCAATTTATATAGAAGCCTAAATCAAATTCTATATGGCCTCAGGGTATCTTCTTTTTCTCACCTTCAGGGCCCTATGTGGGTGCTTTAGTTATGGCTGATGACCTATTTCCCTTAATATGTATAGATGCCTGAACTCGATCCTTCCGCCGATTTCCAACTTTTGCCCATCTCTTATGCTAGGGAACCATTGTCGATGTTGAGTTCCATGAATTCACGGAGTACCTTTATACCACTCGGAGAATTCATAGCGTGAGGTATTCTATTCTGAAGCCTTGCCAATTTGGTCCTGCCTGGGCTCGTCTTTTCCTTCTGAAATTGAGCTACCCTTGACTTATCCTCTTCTCCTGGAATGGGTTGATTCTTGGGCAAGCGCTTTAATAACTCGGGATCTCCCAGTCAGTACTTCGTTGAACTCACATGGCGGAGTCGAGGTTTAATGCCTCCAATTATGTTCAAGGCAATTCGGGAATCGGCAAGAGCTTCCTTATCCCATTGTTTTCTCTTTAAATTGCCTGTCCCCCATCCGATTATCTATTACTAAGACCCAGTTCTTCAAGCTTCAGCAACTTCACAATAATCTCCTTGGTGAGCTTAAGGTTGTTGACATGTTTGAAAGGCCTCGTGTTACCTCCAGTCTCATCAGTTGGTGGGAAGGGTACATAAGCCAAGTATATGCCAACGACTTTGAAGTTGTATGGTCTATGTTGCAGTTTTCGACGAAAGGTACTAACCAGCCTACTCCTATGCAAGATCCAGGCCTGGTGCGACCCCGAGGTGAGTTTCTCAAGCAAATTTGTAAGTTTGAAAAATTTTATGAAATAAAATATCACACACTTCCACATTTTATTCATGATGTTATTGAGGCCCAACATCGAATAAAAGACCAAATTTTAACCGATGCCATTCGATCTCAAGACAAAGAAATCACACTTTTTAGAGATCATTGCCACAAAAAGGCCTTGACCGAAGGGAGAAAAATTGACCCTTTCCCATTCCGAAAACATGGTTTCCTTTAAAGATCTCGCTAATAAATGGCCACCTTTGCCAATCGCCCCATTCGAGGTTGTTGGGCCTATTCTTAGAAGAATAAATTATCCTCATAACCCTGTAACCTTCACTGGATTTCACACAACTGATTACCATTCAAATACACCCTTTTATTGGCTCGTTGCTTTTAGACCGCTCGGCCGGGGTCTAGGTAGATTTCCATCACCCTGGGTGCTTTGGTCGATCCTTTAATATTTTACTAATTACATGTCTTGCTTGCAGCGGTAACTCCAAGACCCATCGGCGATATTGCCCTACCACTAAAGAGGGGAGCAGAAGCTGATGTCCTTGAATCCTCTCAAAAGGAAAAGTTTTTTTTTGCTTGGATTTAAGACATGCTCCTCATGCTTACTATTTCTTTACAAAAATTGAAACTTAGAGTTGGATCTTCTAGTGCTGCTGCTGGCCTTGCTGATAATCCCTTATCGGTCCCCACCTTCTCAGAAGGGGTCTGATTCCACTTCTACCAGTTCAAAGCATGACAACCCTGCCTACTCTAAAAATTCTGAGAGATGGGGCTTGAAAGAGAGTGCTTATCTTTTGAGGGCGAGAAAAGAGACACCGCATCTTCTCACACAGAACCTACCCAGAAAGGCCCTGCTGACCCACTTGTCGAGGCTCAGGACTCACTGCCTTCGACGTCTACTTTTCCTAGTGCCACTGACGAACCAGAGAGAGGGTCCTATGGCCAGCGGATAGATGTAGTCGAGAGCACTAATCCTGAAGCTCAATGAACTAATGTCCTGGCTCAAGGGACTCTTTTTGCCAAAACTCCATTCCCTTCTTTGATCGAGAAAGTTGCACTAGAGTTAATTATTTGACGACTTCGCCCCCCCTTTTTGTATGCTCAATTCTGAATTTATTGTCTCTTTCTCTTTAGGATGGTCTTGGTGAGCTTGAGGATTACTTTACTACCTCAAGCTCTAACGACAAGGAATCTCCCAAAGCCCGGCTTGCAGATATTCCCCTTGAGCGATCTTCATCAGATGTTACTAAGGAAATCATCAACCACAAGCAAGTCTTATCTAATATGGTGATCAAAGGTCTGTTGGAACTCTTAGAGGAATCTATTCAAACCAAGGCCAAGGAGAGTCTTCAATTTGTTGTCGATCATGCCACCGAGGAACATCTTCAAGTCGAGGCAAAACATATATTGGGAAACTTCCTCCAAGACTTCTATCGGAGTCTCCATGCCTGCCGATATATCAACAAAAGGAGTCCCTGATCGAACTTTCAAAATCTCAGGCAGAGGAGAAAGTGCTTCAAGGAAGGGGCAAGTCCTATGTCAAGAATGCCTTAGCTCTGAAGAAAGATATGAAGCCAATTTCGAAAGAGATTGCCGAGCTAGAGACACAATTGGTCACCCATCGATTGAAGCTATTTCATCTTTAGGATCAAAGGGCTTTGGCTATCTCGAAGGCTAAGGAGGTCCAGCAATAGAGTGAAGTGCTAAAGGGCAGTCTAAGCGCCTCTGCCGACTTCGTCTCCATCCTTGAGAAGGAAGTGAAGAAGAATCAGCCGGTCGAGGATGACTTTCAGCGGCGAGTGGAGGAAGTCATTAAGATCTATTCTTCTTAATCCAAATATTTATACTTTGTAACTTTTGAACAAATCCTACAAGGGTATTGTCTCCTACGTATTTATCGGCCACGAGGCCGATTCCTTTAACCATTTTGAACATTTTCTTTAATATATATATATATATATATATATATATATATTCTTTAATGCATGCTTTTATTGCAACATTTATTTTTTCTAAACTGATTTAGATAAAACAAAAAAACATGAAATTCAATTAACTAAACCGATGTCTAGGATTTAATTGATAGAATGATGCTCGGCTAGACATAATAACTTCATTAAATACTGGGATATAGATACAAGCATAAACTGATAAAGCAGTAATCGACTTAGAATGTAAATACAATAATAACTGACACCGATATTTAAACATCAACACAACTTAATTCAACTTTTCTCATTCTTTTTCAAATAATGACCGATCCACAAACTCCCAAAGTGAGGGTTTGTATAGCTTCAAATATTTACCATTAATCGATCGACACTGATTTCTACCTTTTTCTCCTGAGAGTTGATAAGCGCCATTGCTTGTAATCTTCATAACTTCAAAAAGGCCTTCCCAATTGGCTGACCACTTCCCCAATTCTAGTTGTTTCTCTCCAATCAATAGGATTGCCTTCCACCCAAAGATCTCCGACCTTGAAGTTCCTAGACCGAACTCGCTTGTTGTAAGCTCTTTCCACTATTCTTTTTTGCATTTGCATTCGGTCTAGGGCATCCACTCTTGATTCATCTAGGCTGTCCTATTCCTTGTAAATGGCTCCTTCATACTAGACTAGAGATAATTGATCCTGGTGCATTCTTCTGGCAGATTTGACTATCAACTCAGCTGGAATCGTCGCATCCAACCCGTAGGAGAGCTTAAAGGGTGTAACCCCTATGGTTGTCTTAGTACTAGTTTTAATAGCCCATAGGGCTTCTCCTAATAGCTCGTGCTATTTTCGAGGGTTACTGTCCACCTTCTTTTGGATTATGCCCTTGATTATCTTATTGGTGGCTTTTGCTTGCCCATTCGCTTGGGCATAATAAGGAGTCGAATGGAGTAACTTGATTCCATATTCATTGCAAAATTCCTTCACTGCTTCCCTTGTGCTCATAGTCCCATGGTCTGTTGTAATCATTTGGGGTAAGTTGGTGAGGAACAAGATACATTCTTTAATGAATTCAATCACAATCTTTTGGGTCACGTTCTTCAAGGGGATCACCTTCACCCATTTAGTAAAGTACTCCGTGGCCACTAATATATGTGCTCATAGTCCCAATACGATCCTTAGCCCATCCCCTAAACGACCAGGGCTTAATGATTGAATGGAGCTCATTTACTGGCGATATCTGCATAGGGCTATGCCTCTGACATTCTTCATGTTACACACTAATTTAGTATGTGTTATTGTTATATTATTCTCAGAATGAATAAGGAATATATATATAAGTATAGACAACCTATTCTAGGAAAGAATCAGCCTATAATCTCCATGATTAAGGGATTTTATACACTTTCCTAATTTATAATGATTTTATACACTTTCCTAATCTATATTATTATACAGCCTGTAACATTCCCCCTCAAATTGGAGCAAAAATATTACTCATGCCCAACTTGTTACAAATATAATTAATTCTGACTCCATTTAGAGCTTTCGTGAAAATTTCTCCCAATTGGTCTTCAGTTTTCACATATCCTGTAGAAATCAAACCTTACTGAATTTTCTCTCGAACAAAGTAATAGTCAATCTCAATGTGCTTTGTTCTTTCATGAAAAAGTGAATTTGAAGCAATGTAAAGTGCCGCCTGATTGTCACATCATAATTTGACTGGTAGTGAAACTTTAAGACCTACTTCAGTGAGAAGATGATGAATCCACATTATTTCACATATGGACTTAGCCATGGCCCTGTATTTTGAATCTGCACTAGAACGAGAGACAACATCATGCTTCTTACTTTTCCATGAAACCAAATTTCCTCTAACAAAGACACAATAGTCTGATGTTGATCTTCGATCTTCCTTGGACCCTGCCCAATCGGCATCTGTAAAACATTCAATCCTAGTATGACCATGATTACCATAAAGGATACCTCTGTCAGGTGCACTCTTTAAGTAGAACAAAATTTTCTCTACAGCTCTCCAATGATCAACTGTTGGAGAAAACATGTATTGACTTATTACACTTACTAAATAGGCAATATCTAGACGAGTTATAGTGAGATAATTTAGCTTTCCAACCAATCTTCTGTATCTCTCAGGGTCTTCAAATAATTCACCATCTTTGCTAAGCTGCAAATTAGGAGCCATTGGGGT
>CAOJBK012229737.1:0-11577 GCA_948294925.1 Codiaeum variegatum
CTAGGGTCATGGAAAAAGTCAAATCCTATATGATAGATCATATGACTTCTATCTGGTTTGAGTTCTTGATAAACCGATTCCAACTAGAAATTCTTTCCAGTGAACCTTATCCACCCTGGCTAGGGATTTGCATATCAAGAACAACCAGAAGTCATATGATTCCTTCCTTGGTTATCCAAGTTAATGAATTCTTTCTTGATTAAACACTTATCCCAACATACCATTGATTATGGCTACTACATGTCATATATCAATACATGACTAACATCGGTATGTAAGCAGTAACAAACCATAACCACTAATATGCCATATAACATGTCACCTCAACTCTAAGGATTATATGCACAATCTTGATCTCAATGATGTGATATTGACTGGTAGGTAAAGGCCAATGTATCCATCATCTAACATCATTGTACTGCATACTCATCACATGAGTATGCTCACATATAGCATGAGCATTACTACCTCCATACCAATAAGTATTCAATACTCATCATGGATGATAATAGAGGTGATAGTCTTCCAGATTAATGGTGTCCCTACCAATAATCTTATGACCAAGAACAACCTTTAAAGTATCTGTTAAAAGGGTAATCTGTCACTCATATTCCTAAACTCTTTGAGAATATATTCCCTACAGAATACTTAAGGGACATATATATGTTCGATACTAGGAATGTATCTATTTAAGAAACATATATACTAAGCTAGTTAAGGTTTTCGTTTACATTCACATGCTGAGTGTATGCTCTAGGGCATACACTACTAACATTTGTTGCCCACGTTCTGCGACTACTGTTGCTGTCGACGGCTCCTGCTTCTTTACCGATTGAGTGTCGGGCGGCGATGGCAGCTCAGGGGATTTAGGTGGAGCACGAGTCAAGGCAGTGAGCAGTGGCAAAGAGATGGGAGTCACAGTTGGCAATGGACGGGTTGAGTCGTGCATGTTGTGACTGGTTCCGAGTTGCTATTGTAACCATGCTCCTATTGCTACTGCTGTGAGTCGAGCGGCGGCTCTTGGTCCGGTGGGGCGGTTGCTCCGGCAGTGGCGGTTGAGGGGTGGGCAGCGGTTCCCTAGTTGTTTCCGGTGGTTCTGGGGGGAAAGGAGAGAAGAATGGAAGTTTTTTATTTTGTGGAAAATTTTGAGAAACTAATGAATTGATTTTAGGAAAGGGATTTAGTGTGTTTTTCAAATTGAAAATTTTTGGGAAAAAAAGAAAATTAATTGAGCATATATTTTGGGGATTATCATCATTTATAGAAGATTTTGAATTTGAACTTCTAAGTGGGGAATTGTAAGTGGGGAATTTTTGCCTGAGGAAAATTTTGCAGTGGTTTTATCTTAGGAATTTGAGGTATAAAATTTTGAAACCCATAAATTCTAGTTTTTTTAAACCTCTTGATTCAGACAAGCTTGGTTATCACATTGCCATTCTTCAAAGGTTTGTTTGTCGCCACGAGCCATAAGTTCTTAGTAATATGGGTCGTAGGACACTTTAAGTCTTATCAATGGAGAATTTGAGTTAAACGTTTATTTTACATGTTTATAAGTTTTGGACCAAACTTACAACATATGAGAAGCATTTTTTATGCCTAAAAATAAATATTAGGCTTAAAATATAAATTAATTGAATTAATAGTTTGTTTTTTGGATTTAATGGCCCAATAAATCACCAAATCCATTTGAGAAGCTCATAATTTAGTGACTCAGCGTTAAGTTATTGGAGAATTCTATAATTGAATATTTGTAGACAAAGGCATGTAACGTACAGTAATTATGCATTAATTTCCTCAAAGTTACTGTTGGTCTTTCACGTAATGGATGAGAAAGTGGTTTCTATGAGTTATAAAAGCACAATAGAATATAAAAAACAGAGAATCTTCAACTCAAACCAAATCAACACAACAATCAATCAATTAACAACCAAATCAATTATCAACTTCAAACTTACAATTTGTAGTTTAAATTTTAGCATTTTATCAAATATAATTTTTCTTTTGTTGTATTTACTTTTTTTCAGCCTTTCCCAGTATTTCTATTTACTGTAATCGTAAATTTCTAGTGAATTAATGCAACAATCTTTGCACTCTTCAATTACAAGTCTTACTTTCGTTTTTACATTCTAAATTCGTAAAACCCAAACAAATTATAGTAAAAGGTTTGGAAATCTACACCATTTGATTAAAAATTAAAATTTTTAAATTTGAAAAACTTTTACTCTTGCACACCCGCAAGTCTGAAAAATAACAACAATGATAATTAGAAATTATAGATAAAAATTTAGTATCAAAATTTGAGTAGAGTTTTTTCTTTATTTCTTTTTTTAAATAGAGTTTAAATTACTACTAATCCAAAGCCACTGAGATCAATACCCAAGCTTATTTAATTTATCCCGACAATTTCTATTAATGTTTATTTATTCAATGTTTTTTTAATTATAAATTTTCTTGAAATTTTATTTTAATTAATGAAGTAAATTTATTTTATTTTAATTACGGACTCTATCCATTCTAGTAGATGTGGATAAAAAAGAGAGGGATAAATTTACGCTAACTTGGAGTGGAGTCATTCAACATGATCTTGAATTTTTAAATATTTATGATATTATGGTTCATGATCGCCCTCGAGTGTAGAAAACGAATCTATATAGCCGATCCCAATTAACTTGAAATTAAGAATTTATTGAATTGAGTTAAGTTGAATTGTAGTTTTCCAAAAATAAAATTATTCATTTTATTAATTAAGGTTTTATATTGACGTTTAGTAAAAATATATTATACACAAGAGACTAGTCTTCTTTAAAGTATATATAAATAATTAATTTAAGATAGAATTTTTTTAATAATTAATTTCAACGTTTTACTTAAATTGATTTGTTCTCTTTTACTAAAATAATATATTTTTTTGTACCCATAAAATAATTTATTATATATAAAAAAAATTTAATGCATAACTTTTTTTTTAACACCATGTAATACAATATTTTTATATTATAAAAGTTGAAAAATATTAGTAGCTAACAAATAAAATACACTATTTATTTATTTCAAATGCTATATTAATATATTTACAGTTTTTTATATTTTGTATTTAATATAAATTAAATATAATTAATAAATCCAATTAAATTAAATTATATTTAATTTATAATAAATTAAATATTTAATTTTTAATTAATTATTCAATTATTTAAATAATTTAATATTTAATAATATTCACCTGATTATAGTAGGGAGCATAAGCGACGTGCCTTTGTAAAAAGACTAATTAATAATAAGGTACTCTATTTGTATAATGTTTTTAAAAAAGTTAATTTAATTTTTAATTAGTATATTATTTTTTGTTTTTTTTAAGTTGTGAATTTAAATTTGATGAATAAAAGGAACATATGAAACTGACGTTGCGATTGTGCATTCAAATGGCGAGAAACGCGTTAGGGAACGAGCCAGTGGTGGGCTCACTCGCCTCATCAAAGAAGACAGAATACAGAGTCACCAACAGACTTCAGGAGGGCAAACGTCCCCTTTACGCCGTCGTTTTCAACTTCATCGACTCTCGTTACTTCAACGTCTTCGCCACCGTCGGCGGCAACCGGGTCTGGTCATTATTATTTTCTTGCCATTATAGTCTTTTCATTTTGATTGATAATTAGGGTTTTAGTGATTTTGGTTCTATAGCTTGTTCGAGGTTCAATTCAACAGAATCTAGGGCATAAGTTTGGAGCTTTTGGAGTCCAATAACTGTTCCAAAGTTGTTTGTTAGATAGGACTGCCATTGCTTGCTGCTTTTTCCATTTTAGTTTGATTATGTTTTTCTATCAGGTGACTGTTTATCAATGTCTGGAAGGGGGCGTTATTGCGGTTTTGCAATCATATGTTGATGAGGATGTAAGAAAGGCACCCATTGTTCTTTTTTTGCTGGTATTATTTTGTTCCTTTTGCTGGCAAATGTGCTTAAAAAGACATTTGGAATTTCCATGTGCTTTGTAGATCAGAAGGATGAATCTTTTTATACGGTGAGCTGGGCATGCAATATTGATGGTACTCCATTTGTTGTAGCTGGCGGAATCAATGGTATTATCCGTGTCATTGATGCCAGCAATGAGAAGATACACCAGGTATTTTTTCTTATTTATTGGACTGCATATCAAATAAGCAGTGTATTCTCTATGAATGGCGTCTATATATGAAACAATATGCTCCATTGTCCAGTTTCAATAACATAAAATAAAATACAATCAGACTACTGTGTATCTTGCACAGTACACCAATTCTAGGTCTAGTTGAAAATAGATGACACATACAACACATGAAAGACTAATTAACTGTTTCATCCCTTGTTTGTGTTGCTGTATCTTGTGTGCATCCAGAGCTATGTTGGCCATGGAGACTCAATAAATGAAATCAGGACTCAGCCCCTAAAACCTTCACTTGTGGTTTCCGCGAGCAAAGTAAGCGGGCAGTGGCACCATTTTCTTTTTCATGGGTTCATTTTGGCATTGGCTTATGTGATAAAGTCTTGAAAATGGATCAGGATGAATCTGTTCGGCTGTGGAATGTTCACACTGGAATTTGCATTTTGATATTTGCTGGAGCTGGGGGTCACCGCAATGAAGTTTTGAGTGTGGTAGTTCTAGTAGTTTTATCACATTATTCAGGTTAATCAAAAAATAAATTACAGCTATTGTGGTTCTTGTAGGACTTCCATCCATCAGACATGTATAGGATCGCAAGTTGTGGTATGGACAACACTGTTAAGATTTGGTCAATGAAAGGTGAGCTACTTATTATTACACATGTATCTAACCAGACCAAGTTACAAGTTTTTACAGACAAATGAGGATTGGACCTTTGAAGAATGATAAATCTAGTATAGCCCAATTTGACCAATAGAAAGTATCAACTGTATAAATTGTGAGATAAATTTAGTGAAATGGAGAAATGCAAAAAGGTCTTGGTTCAAATTTTCCTCGCAATAGAGGAGAAAAGGATTCTTATGATTGTGGAGTTATTTGGTTAAATGCCATAATCTGTTTCATGCAGTAATGAACCGACCATCAACATTTTATTCGTTTATGTAGAGTTTTGGACATATGTAGAGAAGTCATTCACATGGTCAGATCTTCCTTCGAAATTCCCAACAAAATATGTACAATTTCCTGTGAGTAGCATTTTCTTCTCTAAATTCAGTAGATCAATAGTGTGTTTCCTGTACTATATGGGATTTCCTTTTTTTTTTGTGCTTTGCAGGTGTTCATAGCTTCAGTTCATTCAAACTATGTTGATTGTAATCGATGGCTTGGTGATTTTATTCTGTCAAAGGTGAATCTCTTGGGACCTGCTTTATGATTAAGGCATTTTATTGTCTGAAACTGAACTTAATAAATATTTCAAAATGTGGCTACATGTTTAACTGCAGTTATCTTGTCATTGCCTGTAAAGTTGCAATTTGGGTAAATACTTATTTGGGGTTTTCTAGTGAAAAAATTAACTTCATTATTGAAAGAAATACATCCAGATTTTTAAATGATATGTGTTTCACAATTGCAGAGTGTTGACAATGAGATTGTTCTTTGGGAACCAAAAATGAAGGAACAGTCTCCTGGGGAGGTTTGAAATTTCTTTTTGGGATTGAACCTCTGTTTACAGAATTCATGGTTGGCCATTTTTATATATTAGGAAATGTTTGTTTTGTAGGGTAGTGTTGACATCCTACAAAAATACCCTGTTCCTGAATGTGATATTTGGTTCATCAAGTTTTCCTGTGATTTTCATTATAATGCAGCTGCTATAGGTAAGCTTGGAATGAATTTCTTCTGCTTTTTTTTTTGTTCAGTGTACTTATTCTAGTCTTAATCATTTGAATTACTTGCGGGGCTTAGCCTGTCTAAATTCTATCTAACAGGGAATAGGGAAGGGAAGATCTATGTTTGGGAATTGCATAGTCCACCTGTGCTTATTGCAAGGTCTGTTGTATGCTTTTTACACTTTATCTATCCTTTATATCAAAGAAACTTACAGGGGCATTAACTATTAATATTGACACTAACAGGTTATCTCATAATCAATCCAAATCTCCTATTCGACAGACTGCTATGTCCTTCGATGGCAGGTAATATCCATATAAATCATTTCTCACCTCTTTATCTATTCATAAAGATTTGTTAAATATTAGAGTCATATCATGTTGCAGCACCATCCTCAGCTGCTGTGAAGATGGAACTATTTGGCGTTGGGATGCAGTTTCATCTTAATTTTATATCCAAGTTGTATGCCTTAACGTTACTTTTTTTTTTCCATAAATAACATCACTTATTTTTTCGCCAGTGTATCTGCTCCTTTTTCCTTAAATTGACTCCATTGTTAAATAATTGTATTAACAGGATTTAATATAAAAACCCATGTTATCAAAATTATTCCTCTGGCCTTAGAAAGCTAATTGTGTATAACCTAAAATAACATAGGGCTTTTTTTAAAAACAAAATCAAGGGTATGCAAATACATTTAAAATGTGAACCATAACATTAGCTACATCTATAGGATACAAAATTTGTTTCAAGTCAAATGAACTTCATTTCTTCCCAACCAGCATCTATAATTATTTTTATGCTTACAAAATTGAACCAGGGAATGGCATGGCAATTAGTTAATTTAAACTTAAATTTGAGTCGGTAATTGCCTCACCAAATTTTGCATGCTTTCAAGCTTCTGGCTCAATTGTTTGATATCGGCAAGGTACTGTACAGATGATTCTGATGCTGATATGGGCAGATCATTTGGCTTGTGAATCCAAAACTGCTTCCTCAAGTGAAGCTACTGTTGTTTCCATAGTAGTACGGTGAATCTCATTAATCATATTTGTTGGGGACGAACCAATAATACTGACTACTTCCTGTGCTGAACCTTTATGGGAAAAATTTTTTGTCAAAACCCTCGCTTCCTGCAAGTAAAAAAATTGAACCCCCTATCACGCCAGCATTTATGAAAAAGCTTGAAGCTCGATCCAGGAGACAATGCTAATCAGATGATCAATTTTATTCTAGAAATTTATTCATGTATGCTAAATGATCGATAGACAACATGATAGTCAACAATATCGAAGTTGGGAAAAATCTAATAAAGAGGAAACCCTTCTTTAGTCACTTGTATGATAGCAGATGCACAAAATCTAAATCAATTACTTAGTATGCCTATGTGATTAGAATTTAATATTTCATGAAAGCTTTGGTCATACATGAAAACGTCTTTGAAACATGTAGTTTTCTAACTATGAATAGTAATCTATCAACTCCACTGGTTTAGGTTTAAACTTCAGAACAAAGTAAGAAAAAATCTCACAAGAAATCCATCAAATCCAAACTGAAATACAAATTCTTTTGCAGTATTCAATAAACTAATAAATTGGTCAAACAGAAACAATCAGAATTAGTTTGACAGTTAATCATACCAATGTTACAGAGTTGATCTAGGGTTGCCTGGCCAATGGAACACTCCAGTTTGAGTAGGTGATTGACTCTTTGATGTTGACTTGTTGAATCTTCATCTTGACATTGAGTTTGAATAAATTAATTAAATCCTTTAAACTTCCTTTAATACAATTAGATCCAAACTTGAAACTCACAATCCAAATATTTCTAAGGTACTTGTATGAATTTTCAACAAACCATGTATTTTTCTTGCTTGCATTTTTCTTGATATCAAATAAACTAAATATGAATATTGTTTGAATTGATCCCTTTTGTAAGCTACTTTGATAAAAAGGACAATCTTGAAGAACCTTCTTAAAATTATTATTTTCCACACACTTAAGATCTTTATGCATGACTCCTAGGTTTTCATCAATCTGGTACCACACACTTAAGATCTTTATGCATGGCTCCTAGGTTTTCATCAATCTGGCATCTCCAAATTCAAAAATCCACCATCTTCAACATTCTCTGAACTAGTATCTGCAAAAAAACAGAAAACATGGGAAGAATGCCACTGATTTAGAAACTTTGGAACAACTCCACATGCACTAATAAATTAAACCATTCAAACAAATATGTCCTATTACATACCTTCTCCTCAATCATCAAGTGTGAGGGGAGATGGTTTGAAAAGTTTTGACAGAGGTCCAGTTAAATTATTTAAGCCTTTAGAAAGCCCTTTACTAGGACCACCATCAGGCCCGAGTATTCCAAATCGATAAAGAAGGGCCATAGTTCATTCCACCACCAAAGCGAATGCCAGAAATACAGGCTGATACACTTAAACTATGGCATTCTTTATCATGTTCACTAAATGGAATCACATTTACTATATTAACATCCAGAAATGGATTTGCATGAGCAATACCATTTTGTAGATGTTTCCTTGGATTATGCGCCAAAAAGACAGCTCTTAATTGAGGATGGCCATTTGTGGACACCTTAAAACCATTCGCTACAGAAACTATAACTGTAACATTTCCATGTGCCAAGCTTCCCTCAGTCTCTATGCAGTCCACTTCAACACTCTGCCAGTATAAAGTGGATGAAACAGCAATAGCACCTCCAAGAGTTCTATGATCAACTTTTATGAAAAGATCTTCTCCAATAAACTTGACCAGTGGCATTCCCTCAATCTTAGTGGCAGAAGATTCTAGAAATCTAAGCTGAAGTCCCTTCACTGCTAAACTTACTGCAGTATCACAGGGAACCTTATCCATTAGCCTACCACATGGAGATGCATTCCCACTTCTCTTTGGTTTCCTATTTTTTCCAGCTGAGGCAATCTTTTCACCGACACTACCAAAGTAAGCATAAAGATCCACTACAAAAAATAACTGCTCAACAGAAGTGTTGGACAAATACTCTTGGCAAGCAATGCCTACTCTGACAATACCTCCAGGAGGAGGAACAATTGTCAACGGACTTCCATCAGCAGTTACCATTGCTACCTCAATAGAAACATCTTTTAGCTCAACACATTCCACAAACCTGAATCCGACCCAGGAGAACTCAGTTGCCCAGTAGAGCTAGTAGATGTTTCCAGAGACAAACCAAGGTGTGATGCACCAGCAGTCCATTTCTTCTGGCTAGCATCAATAGGTTGACCCTGCCACAAACAGAAGGAAGCAGGATCCTTCTCCAAGTTTAGCAGTCTGAGTTTCAGGGAAGGTGACTCTGAGAAGAACAAGTTTTCAATGTGAAGTCTTGCTCCAGTAAAGGATTTCTGAACAGTATTTTTCATGCCATCAGCTGGACTAGCTGATTTACTCATGTCCAATGGAACAGTGACATTTAATTCCTTGAGGATGAACTTAAGGGAGTTCACTGAAAAATCAGGCAGAACATCACCAGGTCTGACAACAATTCCATCAGCTAAGAAGGAAGATACTCTCAAACATGATTCTTCCTGAAGGTGAACCTGAGCAAATAAGTGAAAAACAGATATTAAGACCAAGTATAAAGGGATGATAAAAGATCGTAAACTGTGATTGTTAAATAATACCATAAGAGGCTGGCAAGCAATAACTGTTTCTGAAGCAAAAGATGGTGGGACTGGAGAAGGCTTGACTTGAAGTGAATGAAGGCATATCAAAGGAATGCCTACACTTAACTGCCACTGGTGGTCTCCCAGAGGATATATTGGTGGGCAAAAATTCTTAGCTGTTAAAGCAATTTGTAAATTAGAAAAACATTGAATGGATCCAATCATAACTATATACACATCCATTGAATTCACTAACAGCTTCAGAAATTATCACCAAGAGTTTTATGACCATCAAATTTCAATTGGTCAGACTAAAACTATACCACTTATTTAACTTCAGACCATTGTAACTAACATGTAATTGATGTTCAAAGAGATTTTGCATGGACCAATTGAAATTTGATAGCCACAAACTGATATAGTGACAACTTCAATCAAAATTGCTCTAACTAGTCCATATTCACTGGACTGGATATAAAAAACAAGGTAAATAATACCAAAGTCAGGCATCGGCACAGCACTTTCTGTGACAGCCTCCATGGATGGTTGAACTAAAGTACATGGAGGGCGTGAAAAGTGTCCCTGCACTCAGCAATTCACATGGTAATTAAAAGCAAGTTATGTGATAGATAAATCTCTACTGCTCTGGTACCACCAAAACTTAACATAAAGTAGCCAATATGTTCAGATCAGCTTGCATAGTATCTAATTGAAATACAAGCACTTAGAAGAATCATTACTCTAACGCTCAAATTTCCCTACATGGTTTCACTTTTGCCATTCCATACAAATTCAACAATATAACTATTAGATCCAATTTCACATCACCCTTCACAAACCCTACAGGAAGAAAACATGAGAATAAAAAGCTAACGAAAGTGGAGAGGGAGAGGGAGGGGGAGGGGGAGGTGACCAAATTGATAATGTTATGTGGCAACCACCCGCCCTAGAACAAAGAAATGCCATATGCATAAATGTAATTACGCTAACAAACAACAATTTAAAGTTGCATTGCCAAAAAGGATGTTGAATGAGTTGATAAGAGAACATTTAGTAGCCACAGCCTGTGTAAAAAGAGCAGCAACGAAGTTTACCTTAAGAAAAGTCCAGCAATCATAACCCTAGTCAAATTATGAGCAATTTCTCCACCAGAAACTGTTGCCTAGAAGAAAACATTCCCAGCATAAGATTGAATCACATCAACAAATAACCCTTGACAGAAATAAATATGAAATAATGGTCTAAAATGCTGAAGGATATCTGAGCTCCTAAATGCACCACAGTCCTAGTTGGCATTTCTACATTTAAAATTTAAGGCTTTGAATCACTCACAAAAGGTTTGAGGGAATAAAATCATGCAAAAATGAGTAATTAAACCTCACTATCTTCTCATATAGCTCAATGACGAATGTAGATTTGTCTTTCCTCCATCACAATGACTATTGAGGGTTAACCATTTAAGAAATAAGACATTCTAAATAAGTAATACTCACTCTTAGGTCACTTGAGATGTCATTATTTCTTCCAACAAAATTTTGGATTAAGTGGTCAAATGCTGTTATAAAATTGAAATATCTAGTTACTGGTTATCATATGATAGATCCTTATAAAAGAAAATACTTCAAAAAAAAAAACACTTGATTATTAAAGTGAGATTTTATGTTATTCGAAATAAAATAAAATACTAAATAAAAAAAAAAAAACTTGATTATTGAATTGACATTTTTTTTTATGTTATTTAAAACTTCATATTTATGTTATGGGACCGTACCCGAGAAAAGAAAAGGGACTGCATCAGAAGTTCAAGCTGGAAATCTGCAAGTCAATTGAAGATGTAAGTGTTACACACTAATTTAGTATGTGTAACTGTTATATTATTCTCAGAATGAATAAGAGATATATATATAAGTATAGGCAGTCTATTCTAGGAAAGTATCAGTCTATAATTCTCATGATTAAGGGATTTTATACACTTTCCTAATCTATATTAATTTTATACACTTTCCTAATCTTATATGATTGTACAGTCTGTAACACTCCCCCTCAAGTTGGAGCAAAAATATCAATTATACCCAACTTGTTACAAATATAATTAATTTTGACTCCATTTAGAGCTTT
>CAOJBK012230080.1:0-14204 GCA_948294925.1 Codiaeum variegatum
AAGCAATTTAACAGTCAAGAAAAACATTCAAACCAAATAAATACATAAACCAACCAAAAGAGTCACATTAAGTTTTCTATAGCAAAAGCAAGAACTAAATAGTACCATACTAATCGCTTCACTGAAGAGAGGAGAGGGAAAAAGGAAATAATATTACAACAGCCTGCAAGTAATCAGTACGAGTTATCTTAATTTAATCTAATCCCAAAACCTAAACAAAATTAAAGAACTAACTTGGAGATGGTGGGTTAGCATTGCTATGGACGTCGGAGGAGCTGGTAGTGGGTTAACCGGTCGGCGTGGAGAGGCGGTCGGCGGAGAAGCTGGGCGGTCACCGGTTTGTTTCGTAGCTGGCAACGAACGACGGTGGTGGGGTTTGGTGTTTTGACTCTGTGAAAAATGAATCTGTTCTGGGGTGGGGGGCTTTTATAATTTAAAGTTACTGATGCGTTACTGACCCCAAAATTGTGTCAATAACAATTTTTTTATTTTTTTTCCTGACGCATTACTGACGTCAAAATAGCTTCAGTAATAACTTTATTTTCTTTCCCGACGCGTTACTGACGCCAAAAATGGGTCAGTAACGTTATTTTGACCTGCGACTTTACGTAAAAAAATTCATTCCCGCCCATGTATTATTGACCCCAAAATTGCATCAGTAGCGTGTTAGGAAAAAAATAAAATTTTTACTGACCCCATTTTAGCGTCAGTAAGGGGTCAGTAAAATTTTTTTTTCTGACTCTTTACTGAAGCAAAAATAGGGTCAGTAATAATTTTATTTGTTTTCCTGACGCGTTACTGACGCTAAAATAGTGTCAGTAATTTACTGACCCATTTTTTGCGTCAGTAATGGGTCAGTACCATATGGCGGGATTTTGATTAATTATTTCCCTCCATTTATACTAACCCGTTACTGACGCAGAAATTGGGTCAATAAATTATTGACCCAATTTTTGCATCAGTATGGGGTAAGTAATTAATTAAATTTTTTTTTTTTGCGTCAGTTGGGGGTCAGTAATGTAATTACTGACGCCAAAAATTGCGTCAGTAATTGGGGTCAATAAAATTAAGTTTTTTTGTAGTGGACGTCCATCTTCATGAGTGATTTTCTGTTTGTTTTATTTTTAGGCCTTGGGAAAAAAGCATTTGAAATTTGTGGTGTTGTTGTGTTTTAGTTTGCTAGAGGAAAAGCAAAAGTTCAAGTGTGGGTGAGTTTGATATTTGGCAAAATATATTAATTTTTCCCCATGTTGTTAGTCTTTTTTATTCCATAAATTGAATTTAATCTGCTTATTCTAGTGTGTTTTAAGTTCTTTTTAGGAGTTTATAAAATTTCAGGAGCTATTTATAAATACTTCAAAGTTCGGGCTAAAAAACCAAGGCAAAGGAGTGAAAATAAAGCGAGAGAAAAATCATTGGACTATCTCAGGTCTGGATAAGTATTTGTAAGGCAGCCCCTGAATTAAGAAGAATTTTGGCACTTTTCATAGAGAAACAATAGTGTCTCATGGTCAGGCTCACAGACCGTGGCTCAGACCGTGAGATAGCATTATTTAGCTACTATTTCTCAAAGCCCCCAAAGCCCATTCTTAGTTCAAGGCTCTAACGGTCTAGCTAACAAACCATGAAGCAGACCGTGAGAGCATCTTGACAAAGCCAATAATAGCCACTTTTTGAGCTGGAAAAAAGGGAGCTTGGCTAAAGTTTCATACTTAAACATCTAAGGGTCTCTCAAAAACCCTAGAGGAGCCAACAATAGAAGAAAGCTTATCAAGGATGCATTTTCAAGGTGGATTTTTATCCTTTCATCCAAATTAGAGCAAGAACTTCAAAGATTGGGCAGATTAATTTAGAGTCTTCATGGGTTCTATAATTTTATGCACTTTTCTTCCATTTTCTTGTTCTTTTCCATTTGTCAAGATCTAAATCTTCATTATCTAGTTAGATTAGACAAGTTTTACTTTATTATATGGATTGATTAACTATTTTACTAAATGAATTTTGATTCTCTTATTAAGTTACGCTTTTGATTAAAATTTATACTATATCATTTATAATAGTATGCTTGTTTATGATTATTGTTGTTCTTTCTTCACTAGAAATAGAAAGATTGAATGTAGAACACTCTTAAGCATATGGATTTGTTGTGTTTGCTAGAGATAGATGCACAAATACTAAGGGTTTTCATTTTTCACTTGATTTTAATGTGATTTCTAATTGAATGGAAATGTGAAGAGATTAATCTTCTATTACTTAGGAATTAGGGATTTAATCTCTTAACAAAGGGTTAAATCTAGTTCTTGTGAAATACCCACTTGTTAATTGATCGATAGAATCATTAGGTTATTAATTGATCTTGTAATTTGAGTTAAAACAAATTGAAATCTAGGTAGACACTTTGATCCATCAGTTATTTCTTCCTTAGATTTGTATTTTCTAAAATTTTAGTAGTTTAAATAGTTTAAATCTTTAAGTTAGTTAATTTTAGTCTCAAAACCACCATTAATTACTGGCTAGACAATAGTGGAAAATTGTGACCTAGTGCTTAACTAATTAACCAATTGTCCTTTAGGAAAACAACAACAGGACTCACCCATAATACTACTTGATACGACCCTGTGCACTTGCGGGGTCGACACTCATCAAATGTCAATTGGCTTGGGTAGAATAAGCATAAAAATGTCTAGCGCATTTAGAGTTATAAAATGGCAAAGGTCTAGGCTTCAACTAATTTTTATAGAGCATGTCTTAAGCGTTTCATAGACACTAAGATCACTCAATTTGGATTTTCAGAACTCTCAAACTAGCACAACCAAGTTTACTGTTCACACATGAACATGCATCCAAAAGTTCAAATTTAACTATAACAATCACAATCACTCAAATAGTTAAATTTTTTTCACCATAATCTCATATAATTTAAACCATTTATACTTTCTTAGGCATAACCTAAGATCAAATAATAATTTTCAAACTATTGAATGAAATAGTATATAAATTCAACATATTTTAACTTAACTAAGTATACCATTAGTTAACCCAAAATGACTGAGCTAAACTCAAACAAATTCAACAGCCTATGAATTAAATTTCAGGTTCTAAAGTCTCCAATTGCTTTATGCAAGTTCATGTAACCCAATTTCAACACACAATTTCAATTTTCATGATTTATTTAAAACCATTACTTAATATGTATTCTAATCATTTCCATGTAAATCACTAAACATAAAAGGACAAAAAAAGTTTAGTTTATCAACACAATGTGGGTGTTCAAACTTGATAGTGAGAATCCCCAAATTTACATGTATTTCACATATTCAAACCCATAATTTTAGTCAACATCAAAGTAAGTAGTACTAATACATTATTATAACCATTCTTTCATATTTTATCAACTTAAAATTTCAATTCATTAATTTTAAATGATTTTCTTGTTAAATTCCCGTTTAATATCTCTAGCTCTGTCAGGGTATTACATAAAGCAACACTTTTTAATATTACAAATTGTAAGATTTATTTTATATTTGAATTTCTTAAACTAATTAAAATATTTTAGGTACTTTTATGAATCTTTGGATGTTGATTGAATTGTTTGCAATAGTTCAACTAAACTCAGTTAAATCAAGTGTGTACGTAACAGTAGTTGATTTGTTTCTTTAATAACTGAAAGATGTATCATCCAAAGTAAGAAATTACATCTTATAGAGTTATAACAATGTAACTTTCATGGTAAATTATTTTCATATACTTTCAGCACAAAGTTCATTGATGAATATAGTTTAATCTATCGTTTCTTACTACATGCTATGTATTTACCATTTTTAACACCGACCTCACTTGCAAGTTCATATCTAAATAAGGTTTCATCATCAAATGAAGGAATAAAAAGATGTGATTTAATTAAATTAAAAAGAGTGGAAAGTATTATATATATATAAAGGAATAGCTACATCAAATTAGATGTTATTGAATCCAAACTATATAATGGATTTAAACAAAGAAAATTAAATTGGCTCTGAAAAACTAATAACAAAAAGCCAATTCATTTTTTTGTTGTCCTGTACAAATGATATAAAAATATTCAATTTAGTTAAATTCATAAAGCAATGAAAGGCTCCATTTTGCAAGATATTTAAATTAGTTTTACATGAACGTTGCCATTTATGATGCAATTTTCGTGATTTGGCTACTAGACTTTTTGTGTTCTATTGCATTTGTTCTCATGAATTAAAAGAGTGAGGGCTTTTTTGGTTATTCACCATCATAATAAGTGTTATTACATATTAATAATTATATTATTCTATTTGTTTTATAGATCTTTAAGTTGAAGCAAATGGGATGGAACTTCTATTACAAACACTTTTGAAAGAACACCTTTAATGTAAAATGGTATCTAAATCATTTTAAAGAAAAATGGTATCTAAACCTATTAGTTGTGCCATGTTATTTTTTGTGAGTATTTTCCCCCATATATATATTCTAAATATTTTTTAAATTCTCATAATCTATAAGTGCAACAAATATAGGCAAGTGAACAATAGTTTTTGAACGTAAATTTTATCTATTCTTATTTTCTTATGTCTGTATTACAAATGCCATGATGAAGTATATAACATTTTAAGATTGCCAATCTAATTCACAACGAGTTGAATGTAAAGGTATTGTTCATTTTTTGAAAAAAATTTTCACAAATATTTCTTAGAAAATACAAACACATTAACTAATTATAATTGTTATTTTTAGAATAATAGGATAATGGAGACCCGACATATTTATGCCAATTTTAACACTTTTTTGGAATGGAAAAAAAGATTGGGAAGAACAAAAAATCTATGCATCCTTTATTATTAGTATGTTATATAAATGTAAAAGTTCAACTACCCCTCTTAAAAGATCCTCCAATCGTACTCCACAACATTCTTTCTGGTAATGATTCTAAGAGTAGGAACTTTCGAAAAAATATTAGACCAAACAACATGATGTTTTTATTTATATCGATAAGTGGCAAAGTCGATTCTTCAATAAATAAGGATTGTGGTCCTTATGTGTTTTGATTACACAAGAAAAAACTATCATAGAATTGGTACTTTGTTGCCTAATCCATAGGCTTCAGCGGAATATTCATGACAAAGAGGTTACAAACATAATTTATTCTTTGAGGTATGTCCTTTTTTATTAATGATTTTCAAATTTTTCATCTTATAATATTTTAATATATGAATATCCATAATATACATAATTTTCATCATTTTAAATAATGATTTATTATGCAAATTTACATATTAGAAAACTTTAATTTGCAAATGCCAAGAAATTCCTTTAATCTTGAAGTTGTAGAAGAATTGAAGAAAATGTTAGATGAAAATAATCATCTAGAATTCGAATGGATAGGGATTGGTTTGAAGTTGATGAGTGTCCAAGTGTTCATTTAAAACTTATTAGTCAGGAGGGAAAGGATGGAAGAAGGTACAACCTAACTATTGTATAAATGGTTGTCACATTCATCGCAGATGATATTAATAATTCTTTTGATGAGTGAGACGTTAATGTTGAAATCCTTGGGGGACTTTTCAGCAAATTATTAGGCTCTATTATGCTTAACTTGCTTTATAATATCCTTTGTTGTTCCTATACGAGGAAGATGGGTATAAAGTTGACATTGAGTTTAGAAACACAAGGATGTCAAAAAAAAGGGAAGCATGAGAGAGTTCCGTACATATAAGATCCAAAAGATTAAATGAGGTTGTTGCTTTGTTATATTCAAGGAAGGTTTTTCTATAGTTTTTGGTGGATAAATGTACAATGATTGAGTCTGAAAGATTATCACAAATCCATGCTAACCAGAAGAATCTACGATTTGAAAGTTATAGAAATGTAAGTGAAGCCACACATAATCAATTCTTCAATTAGGAGAAAAAAAAAACATTTTCCTTCTTTCTTTACTAGTGGTGCTAGGTATATGGTACAAAATTACCTAAATGAAATGGCTCTATGCAAGTGGTTTGGACATTTTGACCTTTTTATAACTTTCACTTGTAATCCCAAATGGCCAAACATTGCAAAGTTCATGGAGCAATGAGGTTTAAAACTAGAGGATAGGTTAGATATTATTTGTTGAGTCTTCAAAATAAAACTCAATCAATTAGTTAAAGATTTAAGTGAGCAAAATATATTTGGTCATGTTCAAGTATGTTATTTACTTAAAATTCCTTTTTTTTTTAGTTTTATTTTCAATTCAATGTCATAAGATTCTTAGTATTTGAGTTAGTTTGATGTACTTGATAATGACTTTGTTGTATCATTTGTATTTAAGTAGTTTACACCGTTAGGTTTCAAAAGCATGGTCCGCCACATGCCCAGATCCCATTTTAAAATGTCATTAAAGTGCACTTGAGCAGTTATTCTTAATTTTCATTTTTCTTGTAGAATCATGTTTATCAAGAGGCTTCTGATTTTAACAGTTACGGTAATATCATATTAATTGTGGAAATATCCTACAGGTTTTCACACAGAATAGCACTTAATATAGAAAATGAAATTCAATTCAGATAGATCCAATGAAGTAGTATGAAGTTGGAAAATATCTTACCTTTTATTTCATTTAGTGAATAAAATTGATTACTCCTGGGAATTAGAAATTATTTTAAAAATGAAAGGATAAAAACAAGTCTGAATGCATTTTGTTACCTATCAATTTGCAGTGGTGAGTGTGATGGTGTTTTTGTTCCCATTTTACCCAAACCTAAAGTATAAGTGCATATATCCCACAACTAAAAAATAATGACAAATATGGAAAACTCCACAACAAAAATTGTCTAAGTAGTTAAATAAAGCACTACTGAATTTAAATATGCATTCCAAACACCTATGCGAATAATAAAAGATATAAACAAATATTGGTAGTCTTTGAACATTCATTCCCATGGTATGTATTTTTAGTTGTTTTCACTTGATCAACCACATAAAATTATAATTTTTATAATTATCAACAAGAGGGAAGTAAGAAAAGTAGTTTACCTTGCAATTCAATTAGAATTTCTCTAAGCAATTCAAGAGTATTGCTTCCTGAAATATTCACAATCTCTCTAGTTTTTAGTGTTTTTCTTTTATGTGTAAATACAATGGCTATTGCTTTTAGCAAATGACTCTTTTAAATAAATTCTCATAGAGAGATTTTTTAGTGGAATCCTCAAGTATTTTGTTTTCAAATTGTGGATAAAAGAAACCATTTATTATTTAAATTTAAATTAAATTCTAATATCTTTTATCTATTATTAATTGATCTACCTAATTTTGATTATATCCATCATTAAATCACAATTCAAAAAATTTTGATAATAAAATATATAGATAAAGTCCCTTTTCATACAAATTTTAAATTAAATCTTCCTACCATATTATATTCCGTATGGGTAATATCAAATATATTTTTAACTCATGTTATTTATTTAATCATGATTTTCATAATTTAATTGGACTCGCAAAAATGTTTAATATATATTTATATATATACATATATACAAAATAATAATTTAAAATAGCACGACCAATATTTTCTTTGAGTCCAATTATAATTAAAATCAAATTGAATATACTTTTCTCATTTATTGAGAATTGTGGATTTCTTGTTGAGCATTTATATAATTTAAATTATCTTACACATAACCCAATTAATCTATACATAGCCTTTAAATCAACATCAACATTTGATAGATTAAAGTTATGTATATTATAATTAAATATATATATATATATAAATCTCTCAAGTAAAAGGTTTTAATTAAACTTGTGAATATATATATATATATCTGTTCAGGCTATGTATCACATACATTACACCTAGTTGTTTGCTTAAGGTCATTACCTCAAAGATGGAATAAATCATCTTATCATATAACAATACAATGAGTATAGATTTTAAGTTTTACCTAGAATAACTTAAATACCTTTCATTAAATTATTACACACACTCATGGTTCTTTAACCATTAGTATAATTTAATCAATATCCAAGTAATTTATAATTAATATCATATATTAATTAAAATAAACCCATTATAATATGCAATGAAAATTTATTTATTTATTAATTTAATGTTTTGAGGGCATACAACTCTATCAATCTCCCACTAGCACTCAAAACCAATCATACATATATCTTACACCCATAGAATCTAGATGTTTCTCAAACACCTTTTATCATAATACTTTAGTAAATGGATTTGCTACATTGTCAGCGGAAGCAATTTTTGTTACTATAATATCTCCTTTTTGTATGATGTCACAGATTAAGTGAAATCTACTTTCAATATGTTTTGTTCTTTGGTGTGCTCTTAGTTCCAATGCATGTGCAATAGCACCATTATTATCACAATAGGTAGTGATAGGAGATTCCATTAAAGGAACTACACCAAGTTCTTGAATATACTTTCGAATCCATACTACTTCTTTTGCAGCTTTACTTGCGCTACATACTCAGGATCAGTAGTTGAGCCTGCAGTTGAATCATGTTTGCAACATCCCCAACTGATTGCCCCTTTTCCAATATTAAACACAAACCCTAAAGTAGACTTTTTATCATCAACATTAGATTGAAAATATGAGTATGTAAAACCATAGATTGTCAAGCCCTCACCTCCAAACACTAAGCAACAACGTTTAATCCTATTTAGGTAATTGAGGATGTGTTTCACTATTGTCCAATGCTAATGGCTAGGATTAGAATGGTATCTACTCACAACACTAACTGTATGACTGATATTTGGTCTAGTATAAAGCATCGCATACATGAGACTTCCAATAGTTGAAGCATATGGACCATTTCTCATTTTCTCCCTCTCTTCTTGTGTCTTTAGACACATTTGTTTAGAGAGTTTTATTCCATGTTTAAAAGGTAGATACCCTTTCATGAAATTTTGCATGTAGAATCTAACCAATATTTTATCAATGTAGTTAGCTTGAGAAAGACCTAACAATCTCTTCTTTCTATCTCTAAACAGTTTAATTCTAAGAATGTAGGATGATTTTCCAATATCTTTCATAGAAAAGTGATTAGATAACCATACTTGAAAAGATGACATTGCCCCTACATCATTCCTAATGAGTGGGATGTCACCTACATAAAGAATTAGAAATATAACAGCACTCCCACTAGCCTTTTTATAAACACAAGGTTCATCCATGTTTTGTGAGAAACGAAACAATTTGATTGCTTCATCAAAATGGATGTTCTAACTCCGTGATGCTTGTTTAAGACCATAACTTGATTTTAATAGTTTGTATACTTTTTATTCATTGCCTTGAGATATGTAACCTTCTGGTTGATCCATATAGATCTCTTCTCGAATGTAGCCATTCAAAAAGACTGTTTTAACATCCATTTTCCATATCTCATAATCATAATATTCAGCAATCACTAAAAGAATTCATATGAATTTTACCATGGCTATTAGGGAAAAAGTTTCCTCATAATCAATTCCAGCCTTTTGAGTATACGCTTTCCCCACTAGCTTGGCTTTGTAGGTCTCTACCTTTCTAGTAGTCCTAAATTTCTTTTATAGACCCGTTTACAACCTATAAGCTTTACACCTTTAGGTTTATCTACTAAACACCAGACCTCATTTGAAGACATTGAATCCATCTCAAGTTTCATGGCCTTAAACCAAATTTCAGCATCTTTATCTTTTATTGCTTCTCGGTAAGTAGAAGGATCTGTATCAAGTTCCATCGATTCCATTTGATAAATCTCATTTAATAATGTTAACTTAATTGGTGATTTGATTATCCTTTTACTTCTTCAAGTTTCTTATGTTTCGATAGGTTTAGGAGGTTCAGATATTGTTCTTTGTTGACCTCAGTCATGGGCCTATCAATGTATTATTCAAGAATAACACTAGTTCTATTTTCATTTAAGCTATATTCTTCTTTAATAAAAGTAGCATTCCTACTTACAAAAACCTTTTATTCAATAGGATTATAAAAATAGAAACCAATAGTCATTTTGGGATACCGTACAAATAATCACTTATTTGTTTTTTATCCTAATTTTTCCACATTAGACTTTCTAACATATGCAACCTTATATTTTTAAATGATTCAAGCATGGCTTCTTTCTAGTCCAAAGTTCATATGGAGTATTAGGAACTGATTTTATAAGGACTCTGTTTAATAAATAAAAAGCAGTTTCGAAAGCATAACCCCAAAATGAGATTGGCAATTCTGACATGATCATCATGGAACAAACCATATCTAATATAGTTATATTCCTTCTTTCATTTACACCATTATGTTTAGGTGTGGCAGGAGGAGTTAATTGAGAAATGATTCCATTTTCCTTTAGATAGCACTTAAAATAATCTAAAATGTATTCACCACCTTGATCTAATCTAAGAACTTTAATACATTTTTTGAGTTGTTTCTCTACTCTCATTTTGAAATTCTTTGAACTTTTCAAAAGTTTCTAATTTATGTTTCATTAAGTATAAATAACAATACCTTGAATAATCATCAATCAATGTGACAAAGTATGAGAAACCACCTCTAGCACTATGATTAAATGAACCACAAATATCTATGTGAATCAATTCTAATGTACTAGAGGCTCTAACTCCCTTTCCAAGGAAAGAGACTTTAGTCATTTTTCCTTGTAAGCATGGCTCATAAGTTGAGTAGGGCTCAACCTTTAAAAGTTTCAATGGCCCATTTCGAACCAACATATTGATACGACCAATATTAACATGACCCAATCTCATATGCCATAAGAATGTTGATTAACATATCTTTTCCTTTTTAAAGACTGCAGATTTGAAGAAGCGTCATTCTTAATATTATTTAAGAAATAATATTTTGGTTTTAAAAAATAAAGTTCATCTTACAAATATCCATAAACTAAAATTTTATTATTATATTTAATAACAACTTTAGAAGTCAAATGAAACAAATAACCAGAAATAGCAAGTTTAGAAATAGAAATTAAATTCTTACGAACAGTAGGAATAAACAAATAATCTTCTAAAATTAAAATTTTATTTGAAGAAAATTCCAAAAAGAAAGTTCCTATGGCGATAACTGCAACTATTGCACTTGTCCCCATCTTTAAGACCACCTCCCCATCACTTAGGCTTCAAGTCTCCTTGAACCCTTGTAATGTATTATAAATGTGTGAGTTTGTGCCTGAATACAAACACCAACTATTAAATGGACCATCCATTGAATTAGTTTCATTGATAAGCAAATTAGACATACCTTTAGAAGGTTTATCCTTTTTCAGAGTAGCCAAATAATGGCGACGGTTTCTCTTCCAATGATCATGCTTATTGCAATGGAAACAGATTCCTTTGCTTTTCTTTTTGTCATTATCCATAGCAGGTTTTGCACCTTTTGCTTTTTATTGAACTTATACTTTTTCTTCCTAAAGTCTTTGCCTTTGACCTTAGAAGACTTCCCTTTTCAGTTAACATGATAGAAGGTTTCTCCTTCTTGATGAAGTCCTCAGCTGATTGCAACATATTTAGAAGCTCTATCATATTCATATCCAATTTGTTCATGTTATAGAAAGAAACAGTCAATGATGCTAGGATTGCATCACTCTTAGTTGTAGCATCGATTCCAACTCCAAGCATATCTAGTTCATCAATATAAGATATCATCTTGAGCATTTTCTCCCTCACAGGATTACCTTCCATCATTTTAGTAGACATCAAGTTTTTCATCATAGCTTGGCGAGCACTTAAGCTTTGTTCCCCAAACATCTCTTTCAGATTTCATATGATGTCAGTTGCGGTGGTCATACCCTCATGTTGTTTTTGCAGCACATTGGACATTGAAGCTAATATATAGCATTTTGCCATCTTATTAACTTAATGCCACTTGTTAAAAGCATTTCTTTGCTCTTCAGTTGCTTAGCAACATTCATTTCAAGTGGGTCATTATTAACAAACTAGACAATGTTCTCAGTAGGGAGAATAATGGTGAGATTTCTTTTCCAATCCACATAGTTTTTGCCCATCAAACGGTTCTCATCCAAAATTTTGGGTAAAGGGCTAATCATTCTCTATATGCAAATAAATAATTTCAATGAGTGCATTTTTCATTTGCTTATTCCATTAGATTCAGATTTTTTAAGCTTAATGGTACCACCCACATTATAATATAACATACACTCTAAAAGAATATAACAATTATACTCAAAATATAAAGTGAGTATCAAGAACTTTCATTTTTATGTATCAAAATTTCTTTTGAAATTAATTGCATACATAAAATAAAAGTAAATAGAATCTACTTATCACAACTACATCTCATGTCATTATATTATGATTCTTGATTTTCTTTTGGGCTCAAAAATTAACATGTCTCATACTATTTTAGCTATGCATGTAAATTTGGTTAAGTGCATACCATTGTCTAAGTAAATAAATATAACTCAGTGATCATATTACTATTGTAGTCAATATTCCCACTAGTCATATATATTCCTATCTTCTAATGAAATGAATAGCAACATTATTAAATATAAGACTAATATATCCTTTTGGCTTCAATTAAAAATTAATTTAATAAAATTTCTATTTATCAACAATGGAGGGCCATAGAATTTATTTATATAAAATAATTTTATTTAGCACTTAATATTTCTATGAGTGTAAATTTGATATATGCCACAATTCATTCAACATGCAAGGGATAATTGTTAATTAAAACAATTTGATATTCACATTAACAATAAAGATTTAATATAATAGAATGAAGAAAAAGCATACCAATTATCACACAATCATTTTCCTTCTAATTATTATTATTATTAAATGTTTTTTCGAGTGATTTATCTTCATTGGTATACAACCATGTTTGGCTTCTAATCATCAAAAATACAGTAGAGAATAACATTTTTTTTTATAAAAACAAATTGCTGTATATGCCTTGTTATATGAAATATACATATAATTATGTTTCTACTACTGAAACATCAATTACCTCATCAATTTTGTAGCTGATTCCCTTTTCACTATATATATATACACACACCAAACATAAAGAGAATCATTATATCAAAACAAAGAACCTCTAACCAAATTAAAAAGACTTGCAATTAGCATAGAATTTGCTTCCTTCTTATTTTTATTTTTATTTTTATTCAAGTCGTACTTGCAATTCATTCAAGTAAATACGCTCAAATCACGTTTAGGGTACATACCATAATGATGCAAAGATTCCAATGAAAAATTCACCAGTTTGTTAGAATAAAATTTTTTCAAGCCACAAAAATATCCAACAACAGCAGCAAATTCTATCAATTGATTTATAATTATGAATACCCATGTCAAAAATAAAATTATGTTAGCAAAGGACTTGCAGCATAATTAAAATTCAATAAAAATTATAATTTGGATGTGATTGGCTCTAATACCACTCTTAGTTGTTTTTCCTAGATCAACCACTTAAAATTATAATTTCTATAATCATCAACAAGAGGAAAGTAAGAAAAAATAGTTTACCATGCAATTCAATTAGAACTTCTCTAAGCATTTCAGGTGTATTGCCTCCTGAGATATTCACACTCTCTCTAGTTTTTAGTGTTTTTCTTTTCTGCGTAAAAATGATGGCTCTTTTAAATAAAATCTCGTAGATAGATTTTTCTGTGGAATTTTCAAATATTTTATTTTCAATTTATGGATAAAAGAAATCATTTATTATTTAAATTTCAATTAAACTCTAATATCTTTTATTTTATTATTAATTGAACTCATCAATTAATAATATCCACCCAATTGTGATTATATCCATTATTAAATCACAATTCAAAATATTTGAAAATAAAATATATAGATAAAGTATAATTTCATACAAATTTTAAATTAAACCTTCCTACCATACTATATTCCATATGGGTAATATCAAATATATTTTTAACTAATATTATTTATTTAATCATGATTTTCATAATTTAATTGGACTTACAAAATATTTAATAAATATTTATATACACATATATACAAAATAATAAATTAAAATAGCACCAGGCGATATTTTCTTTGAGTCCAATTATAATGAAAATCAATCTGAATGTACTTTTCTCATTTATTGAGAATGGTGGACTCCTTGTTCAGTATTTATATAATTTAAATTATCTTACACATAACTCAATCAATCTATATATAGCCTTTAAATCAGCATCAACCTTTGATAGATTAAAGTTATATATAT
>CAOJBK012231116.1:0-10649 GCA_948294925.1 Codiaeum variegatum
TCTTCTCCAATGGTTTAGAGAGAGAAGCTCTCTAAGAGTTAGAGAGAGAAAGCTTCAAATTCACACCAAAATTTGAGTGGAAGTTTAGATTAAAGAATACTTCTTCAATCTTAAACTTATTTTTAATAGCCCTTGGGAATGGAGTGTGATGAATCATCAAAGTCCAAAGCCATCCTCAAAGTCTCAAGTTCTTGAGTAAAGAAGCAAGAATCAAGTCATTTCGGTGATTCCAATGAGAAAGGATTCTAGCTTCTAGAAAAGAGCTAGAGAACAAGCTTTTGGGAAAAGCTAGGTATGTCTCAAGCTAGAGGCTTCACATTTGGGGAGCTTAACAAAGGAGGGCGAGATTTATTTTATCCATTCTAAACCTTCTTCGTTTCTATTGTGTTTTGCACAATAATTGGAAAGATTCTTGATGTTGAATATGGGTCCTCTTTGGTTTTATTTATTTTTTAAAGATTTTAATGAATATCTAAACCAAACCATGTCTAAAGTATTTGGCATGTAAAATGTTTAAAAAAAATCAAACTTCTACTATTCACACAGTAGTGCTGTCCAATTCTGGACATCCATTCAGTCTTCCGCTGCGCGGCTCCGTATTCACCCTTCAATATGACATCCCGACTAACAACTATTGTTTTCTCGATTAGGAGATAAAAATAGTATCATAAACTGCCTTTAGGATATCTAAAAAATCTTTCTTTAATAGACCTCTCTTCCAACTTATATGTTCTCAGCCTTTTAATGTGTGCTGGACACCCCCAAATCTTAATATGTTTAAGACTTGGCTTTCTAGCATTCCATATCTTATATGGTGTGGTCGGAACAAATTTGGAAGAGACTCTATTAAGGATGTAAGAATATGTCTTGAGTACAAATCCTCATAAGGACATAGAGAGGTCATTATAGCTTATCATAAATCCTCACCATATCTAATAACGTATGATTTCTCCTTTTAGAAACACCATTCAATGTGGCGTACTAGGAGGAGTCAATTGTGATATTATTCCATAGTCCTTTAAGAAGTCATTAAACTCCATGCTTTAGTACTCACCTCCTCAATCTGATTGAAGAGACTTGATACTTTTCTTGGTTTGTTGTTGAACTTCTTGTATGAATTCTTTGAACTTTTCAAATGATCTATGTTTATGCTTCATCAAATACACATACCCTAACCTTGAAAGGTCATCGATGAGTGTGACAAAATATAAATATCCTCCGTTAGCCATTTGGGAAAATGGTCCATATACATCACTATGTATGATTTCTAAAATTTCTTTGGCTCTTTCCCTTTGTAGACCTAGTCATCTTTCCATTGATACAAGACTCACAAGTTGAAGTAGGTTCATTTCTCGTATGATATAGGATCCCCATTTTCTCTAACTTTAGAATCATAACCTTGGATATATGTCTAAGTCTAAGGTGCCAAGTTAATTTTGAATTAGAGTTAGATCTTATCATGGCATTAATATGAGTTGTGCTTGGATAAGTTTTGTCATTACCATTATCATGATAATAAAGACCATCTAATACATAACCCAAGCCAACAATTCTATTTTCAAAATAGATTTCATAAACATTTTTCTTTAATAAAAGTACATAACCATAAAGTGTTAAACAATTAACAGAAATAATGTTCATGAAAGCATTAGGTACATATAAAATGTCTTTCAATTACAAAACATGATCTCTAAGATCAATAGAAGTAGTACCAATAGCTTTGGCAGTAACACTTACACCATTTCCAATCTTCAAGACCACCTCTCCCTTATCCAAGCTTCTCTTACTTGTCATTAACTGCATAGAAGTACAAATGTGAGAACTTGCACCACTATCAAGTATCCAAGCAATAGATGAACTATATAGAACATTAGAACTAGAACTAAAATTAGAACAATTAAAATATGCTTCATAAGACTTACTCTTTTTCTTACCCTTCTTCTTCATGCCCTTTTGTCTCTCTAAGAACCTTGGACAATTTCTCTTCCAATTCCCAACCTCATCACAATGGAAACACTTTTCCTTACTTTTCAAAGCTTCTTCTATGGACTTGTCCTTGGTTATGCCACCCATGGTCTTAAAAATGACAACCTTGTTCTTATTCTTCTTTATATTCTTAGTCTTACTAGAAGAAGAAGATGCCATAAGAATGGCTTCTTTGCCCTTAGTTCCACCCATGTCCTTTTGGGCTCTAACAAAACTATCGTGTAACTCAGTAAGTGTACATTTCATCTTTTTCATATAAAAGTTCATTATGAAATTATTGAATGATGGAGGAAGAGATTGAAGGATCAAATTCATTTAGAGGGAAACATCTTTGGAGAAATTGAGATTCTTCAATTGCTTAATTAAACGAATCATCTTATGCACATGCGACCTAACCTCCTCTCCCTCTTGCATCCTGGCCTGAATTAATTCCCTAGATATCCCATATTTAGCAGACCTAATTATCTTACCATAAAGGTATTTAAAGTGAACTAGCATGTTTGAGACCTCACCATGTGCTCATGTTGCTTATACAACTCCTTATGCATGGAAGCGAGCACAATACACTTAGCCGAAAGGCAATCATCTTTCCACTTTTTCCAAGTGACCCGCTCCTCATTCGAAGCCTCTGCAAACAAAGGACCAGGCAGCGGTTTATCAATCACGTACACGATTTTCTCATAAAAGAGGATAAGTTTAAGGTTCCTTAGCCAATCCACATAATTATTACCCATAAGCTTATTCTCATGCAAAATACTCACTATCAGGCAATATGAACCATATTATCATAATTAAGTGTGGAAAATAACAAGATTATAATTAGTACTAGTTATATATCAAGTGTAATCATCATATTGATTTAGTCTGTAATCAAAATGGAACTCCCACTAATTTGGTGAATCTTACACTTCTAAATAGGAAACAGAGATTCCTTTAGGGTGAATCTCTAGTGGGTCGATTGAAATCTTACAATTGAACAACTCTTATTCATTAATACTCACAAGATGCACATTGTCTTTCTAGGGAATGATTCGTACAAGTGAGAAACTCTTGCTCATCACCACTCTTGTGAGAATCTATCTATTGGCTCTTAATACTTATGATCTCGGGTGCACATTGCCATCATTGGCCTTTCATATTAATTAAGTTAAACCCATTGGACTAGTAAATATGAATATTTTAACATTGCATGTTTCAAGTGCACATTGTCATTATTGACATGCAATGTATCTCATACCCTCAACATCTCATGCTATACAATGATTAAGGAAATGATTTCCTGTAACCATTGCTCTAATAGACAGCCATAACTTAATATTTTTTTTGGAAGATTTTGAGCCTTATAAATTTAGGTGTCACTTTGCACATTTTCCATTTGACATGGATCTCATGCTTCGTATATATCTCTTATATATCTATAAAATGGACAATAATAAAACATGGTCATGTTCATGGACTTAAAACCTCAATTCCTAGCTATAAGGAATGAGTAAGGGTTATTTAGGTTATAAAATCAAAAACATTCAAACTACACTAATCTTCATATCTCCTATTAGGCATCTTCATAGGCTCTTACTCTTACATCTCCATAACTATTGTGTACATTAAGTATCCTTGGTCTACCAAGGCAAGATTACAAAGAAGATAGCTTGCAGGATCAATTAATTGAAAACCTAAACTATTAATTAATGTTTAATTACAAAACCATTATATAATAAAAGAATATTATATGCCCCACAAAGTCATTTATTAGGTTAAAAGTCCATGATCATCCATACTTGTCAAGACCACCACATTCCATTAATATATAACTCTTATATACTAATATGTGATGATCAACTTCTTATCCAAGCTACTGAGCAAGCATATGATCATATAGGTTATGTCTATATAGTCATATAGACAAGTCCATATGGTCTTACAAAATAACTTCCATATAAGCATATGTTAGTCCAGTGGCATAGGACTTAATCCCCTACATGACTATACGATCATATAGAATTTAATCTATACACCCATATGCCAGTCCAGAGACTTAGGGAGCTATTCTGTCAATGCCATATGGTCACGTGGAAGACTCCATATGGTCGTATCCAAGAACAAAACACTGATTTTGCAAAAAAATTAGGTGGCTCCGATACCACTTGAAGGAAAAACTATGAGTCACACAGTGGAAGCAAAAGATGCAACCCGTGAGGTTTGATTCTTGATTTTCAAAACTTTTGTAAGAACTTAATTCCATGCTAAATTTTGCGTTGATAATTTAGTTGTTCATTTAACTCTTTAATGTACATCTCATCCTAGATTAGGACCCATAATCTCAATCAAGGATACTAACCAATTATTGTACAAAACATAATTATAACTTAGGAGAGTGTTTGAATTATCAAATACCTTAACTCCCTCCTTCATTAAGCTCCTCAAGTGCGAAGCCTCTAGCTCAACTCAAATCGAAGCTTTCCCAAGGCTTGATCTCATTTCCTCTTTAAGGAACTCAAACCAGCTCTCTTTGGTTGCCCAAATCCTTTTAATTCTTACTCATTTGTTGAGAATGAGACTCTAGAGATTGGTTTGGACATTTGAACTCTCCACGCTCTCTATCATAAAGATTTAGAATAAGAGATTGTGGTTGAAGACCTCTTTTTCAAGAACAAACTCAAATCTCTCTAATTTGTTTTGGAAATTCAACTTCTTAGAGAGCTTCTCTTTCTAACTTGATGGAGAAGATGATGAATAGTGATATGTTCAAATCATTTAGGGAAGTAGAAGAGAGCCTAAAGCTCTTATACCAATACCCTAATTTCCCCTTTCCTTAATTTAAGGAGAAAACTAGGAACTATGTCTATTTGACCATTTTACTATTTGATTAGGCAATTATCCAAATAACATTAAGGCATAATTAGTAGGAACTCTTCTTAATACCTCATTAACCACATCTAATGTGGATTAGGTTAATCTTCTCATGATTAAGCCTAATTATTTTTATTTTGTCCAAAACCATTACAATTTGTCATGCCCATATATATTTCATACAAACTATGACATAATTACATTAATCCCTTTATGAATTAAACTTCAAGACATGTTAGGGTCTTTATAAATTGAATTAAAAATTTAATTCAATCATCATTAATAATTAATTAAACTCTTTAATCAATTATTAATATGATTTAATTTCAAGCTGTGGGAAATGCTTTATAGTGTGGACTTTCTAGGTTTATGTTCTAATTAGCAATGGGATAAAGAAAACTCTTTTCTTCCCACCAAGTGTGTAATCCCATTGCACATTCAGTCCTATAAGTTGTGAGTGATATCTATCATAACATGTCATGATTACATAATTAGAAATGAATGTCGACATTCAAATACATGAAATTGTATGGACCTCTCAATCATAAATATCATACACTCAAATCCCTTCATTACGGATTCTAAATCTTAGCTAGGGTCTTGGAATAGTCAAATCCTATGCCAGATTATATAACTTCTATCACGTTCAGTTCTTGATATATTGATTCCTACTAGAAACTCTTTCTAGTGAAACTTAACTATCGTTGCCAAGGAATTGAGTATCAAGAACAACCATAAGTCATAGGAATCCTACTTTGTTTACCTAAGTTAATGAATCCATTATTAGAGATAATTTATCTCAATATATCACTGATTATGGCAACCACATGCCAAATACCAATACTTAGATAGCATCGATATGTAAGCAGTAACAAATTATAGCCAACAATATGCTTGATATCATGTCTTCTCAAGTCTAAGGATTATATGCACAATTATGATCTAGATGATAAGATATTGACTAGTGGATAAAATCCATGTATCTATCATCTAGTGTCATTGTATGACTTACTCATCACATGAGCATGTCCACATGTTGTTACCACATCACATATCTATAGCATAAGACTCAGTACCTCCATACCAACAAGTATCTCATACTTATCATGGATGAGAATAGAGGTGATGGTCTTTCCAGATTAATGACATTCCTACCAATAGTCCTCTGACCGTGAACTCGCTTTAAAGTCTATGGCAAAGAGAATCTGTCTCCATATTCCCAATCGCTTTGAGAATAGATTCTCTCACATAAGACTTAAGGAACATATATATGTTAAATAATAAAATGAAGGCAGTCATTAAATGAAACACATACATTAAAAGCCATATTAGGATTAAGATTACAAATATATATATATTCAAAGTACATGTTTTAGGGCATAAAACCCTAACAACCTCATTGTCCCAACTAAAATGATTAATGAGTACACCTCAGGGTGGTGTGAGGCCCCGACATTAGGGCCATCAGTGCACCTTGAGCCTCTCACTCGAAGAAACAGACTCAGGGGTAAGATTATGAATGGCATCGGCTGTCAGATTCTCACGTTAGGTGAACCCCTTATGGGCTCATTTTATGTATTGTGTGTTGTGTGAGTTGCCATTTAATACTTCGAAAAATATTTCATTTGAGGTGATTAAGAAAACATTATTATATGACTCTAAAAATATTAATTTTAAACAATGGAAAAGACATAAGTCCCAAACCAAAGGATGGATTCGGGGACTCGTGATTGAAACAAATTAGTTTTAGAAAAAAGTTCATTTTTTCTTAATAATTTTGACTTATCATAAGGTTTTGGTTAAAAAAAAAGGTTTTGATGTATGCATCACCTTTTAATATAATTCTTGAATAGATATAGAATTTAGTTATGATGCTTGAGCAAAATATCATATGAATGGTAAAAATAAAGAAAATGATACAGTAAAGCATTAAATTAAACAACGGTCCCTCCTCTAGACAGAAAGTTACTAGGGAGGCCACACATCCCTAATGGAAATATAAATGAAAGAAAATAAAATTAAATAGAATATAAAAGACAAAACATAGGAGATCCTTCCTCTAGCCAAAAGGCATAAGAAGGGCACATATTCCCTTTTAACAGGCATTAATAAAGGCAATAATGACAAAAGGAATAATGATAAAAAAAAAGACGTAAAATAATAGAAAAAAATATAAATAAAGAAAAAATGAAAGTAAAATAAACATGAATATTAAGATTTTGGAGTTGATGCCTTTAGAACGAAACTTATCGGCATATCCCTTTGAATGGGAATCAAACCCCACATCATTCTCCTTTCTTACAAAGGGTTGTTTTAAAAGTAGGTTGGTTTTATTTAGAAGCTAACCATTTTTAATTAAGAAAAAGGTTAACCATGTAGGCCATTAATCCATTTAGATTTAGATTAATAAAAATAATTTTGAAAATGTGAATTACTTAGATCAGTTTTTAGGGTTGTAATTGAATTGAAATAAAGTTGCAACTATAATTAGAGGAAAAGTTACATTTTGTTTGTGTCGACAAGGAACGGGTGGTTCTGAAGACTTTATCATACTAGAATAGGTCTCCGTTATATGCCATAATGATTATCAGAAAGGGATTTTGACAGAGGTTTGAGTTTCTAAGAAATTTAGTTGGAATATAGCTGAGGTTCACTGCATCTGGAGTTCGAAAAGTTATCAAAAAGGTGGCCTGAAGGGTCCAATCTATAGAAAACTAGGTCTGGAAAGTCAAAACTTAGGGTACACATGCTAGGCATTGGGCGTATATTCCAGGCATCAAGCACTCACATCTGACACATGATGCATCAGCTAACTACTTGACTTATGCACTCGGTGCTTAGATTATGTGCCCAATTTGTAGCCCTAGTTCAGTCTGATTCATTTTTTCTTTTCATACTTTTTTGGTTCATTTTATGTCTGATTTGGACCTGGGTTTAAGCCTATGGGCACACATTAATGGGCCGGATTTAATAGTGCAAAAATAAGAGTTCACAACTACCCCCCTTAGCAGGTTCGGTTTGACTAAAAATCTATGTGATAAGTGTGAACTATACTTATGGTGCCAAACCTATGGATTAGAAAATTTTCCTATATAAAGGGCTTTGGAATGGTTATTTCCTCATTTCTTCACTGCCCTTCTTCTTCTCTTTCTCTTTCAAGAAATATTTTAGCCAAATATTCTGTGGATGATATTAGTGTGTGCAACTAAGTTGGAGCTGTTTTCGAAGTTGGAGGCAGAGTTGGCTACTATGATTGAGACTATTACTGATCTATTTAGTTCTATCGATACTCTTGCATTAGATATTATTGATTTACTTCCTGGCAATTTTCCTTCAATGGTAAACTTTCTGCCTTTGAAGTTCAAAATCCTTATCTCTTGCAGAATAAGTAAGAGCACAGTAGCTGGCATGGCTATCCAACGGTATTTATTTTCACTCTTATTTCTTCGTACTTTTGTTTTTTTTCATGCTCTTATTTTTTTGCTCTTTTTTTCCTACTCGCTTTTTATTTTTTTTGTTGAGTAAAATAAAAGCAAGAAAATTAAGCAATAGAAATTTTACCTATAGGACTGCTCTCACAATCAAAAGGGAGGATCGCTTTCCATACGTGGGTGCTAGCATTATACTAGCCCATCTGTCTAGTTGATCATTCCTCTAATAGGAATCTTCTTTTCGCACTTGCTAAAAGGTGGTGGGAGACCACTAATACATTTCACCTGCCTATTGGTGAAATGACCATGACTCTGCTTGAGTGGTCCTGCCTTACTAGTATATAGTTTGGATCATAACATGTTGAGTTTGATGAGTTTCTGAGGCCCCATCATTCTATAGGAAATCTTCTTGGAGATGTACCTCCCTCCAATTACTATATCATGGTTGCTTTGGCAGGCGAGGGTGATGAACCCGAATGATTATTGTTTTGACCAGTGTGGCATAGTTTACATGTTGATAATCTTTTCTACTCTATTCTTCTATAATGAAAAGGGCCACATTGACTAGAGAGTTATGGCCTTTCTATTTGATTTGAGTCTTTTTAGCCAATATGAATGGGGTAGACCTAGTTTTTCTATGGCTTATAGGGTGATGGGCTTGATGTTGAAGTGTCAAGGGTGTTAGGGTTGTATGCCCTAGAGGCTATACTTTATGTATATATTTGTAATCTTAATCCGTTAATGGCTATTGATATATATGTTTTTATTTAATGATCATTTTCATTTTAGTGCATTACGTATATATGTTTCATAAGTTCTATTTAAGAGAATCTATTCTCAAAGAGTTTAGGAAAATGGAGATAGATTGTTTTTGTCATAGACTTTAAAGTAAGTTCAAGGCCATAAGATTATTGGTAGGAATGTCATTAATCCAGAGAGACCGTCACCTCTGTTATCATCAATTATAAGTATGAGATACTTGTTGGTATGGGGGTAGTGAGTCTCACACTACAGGCATGTGATGCCGTGATAACAAATGGACACTCATGAGATGAGTAAGTCAAAAAGTGATATTAAATGATAGACACATGGGTTTTATCCACTAGTCAATATCTGATCATCTAGATTATAATTATGTATATAATCTTTAGACTTGAGGTGACATGTTATCTAGCATATTGGTGGCTATGGTTTGTTACTGCTTACATACTGATGCTAATCAAGTATTGGTATATGGCATGCTATGGCCATAATTAGTGGTATGTTGAGATAGGTGATCACCAAGAAAGAATTCATTAACTTTGATAAACAAGGAAGAAATCTTATAACTTCTGGTTGTTTTTTATTCACAAATTCTTGGCCAATGTAGTAAAGATTCACTAGAAAGAGTTTCTATTAAGAATCAATTTATCAAGAATTAGAACCAAATAGAAGTCATATGATCTAGCATATAGGGTTTGACTATTCCATGGCCCTAGCTAAGATCACGAATTCGTAATGAAGGGATTTAAGTGCATGGTTATTATAATTAAGAGATCCATCAAATGTCAAGGATATAACCATCAACATTCATTTCTAATTAGGTAGGTTTGACATGTTATGCTAGACATCACTCATAACTTATGGGACTGAGTATAAATTGTGGATTACATACTTGGTGGGGAGAAAAAGATTTTTTTATCCCATTGCTAATTAGAACATGAACCTAGTAAGTCACACACCATAAAGCATTTCCAATGGCTTGGAATTAATCATATTAATAATTAATGAAAGAGTTTAATTAATTATTAAGAATGATTGAGTTTAATTAAATTTAAAAATATGCTAGCATGTCTCAAAGTCTAACTAATAAAATATTAATTCAATTAAGTCTTAGTTTGTACGAGATACAAATGAGTATGACTAATTGAATGGTTTTGGAATAAATAAAATAATTAGGCTTAATCATGAGATAATTAACCTAATCCACATTGGATGTGGTTAATGAGGGATTAAAGATGGTTCCTACTAATGATACCTTAGAGTTATTTAACTTATTGACTAATCCCTTAGTCAATTGGTTAAATAAACACATTCCTTTATTTCCTCCCAAAATTAAGGAAAAGGGAAGCTAGGTCATTATTATGAGAACATAAGAGCTCATCATCTTTTTTCCTATGAGATTTGAACCCATAACTATTCATATTCTTCTTTATTAAACTAGAGTGAGAAGCTCTCTAAGAGTTAGAGAGAGAAAGTTAAATCAACACACCTTTTTAGTAAGAGGGAGTTTATTTTTAAAGAAGAGTTCTTTAAATATAAACTCTACTTCTAAATCCTTTAAAAGGAGTTTGTGTGAGAATCAAAGTCCAAACAAATCCCTAAAGGTTTCAAGTTCTCAAG
>CAOJBK012231980.1:0-10007 GCA_948294925.1 Codiaeum variegatum
GAGAACTTAGGTACCTCCCTTGGATGGACTTTTGCCTGTTAAGTAGGTCTTTTTTATGATTGATTTATACTGGTGAGATAATGAGAGTTTTAAATGAATGATAAGAAGCTTAGCACAAATAATTTTACCAATTTTGGTACCAATAATTAGGGACCTGATGCAATGCACACAAAAGAAAAGAAGCAACAAAAAGACATATACTAGTTCAGCACACAAGGCCTACATACAGTCCTCAAAACACATGTTTTGAGAGTTTTCACTATGTTAGCTCCATTCAATTGGATAGAGAAAAGCCTTACACAATCCTAACAAACTAGGGGCATAACCCAAGAGAAATATACCATTTTTCCAAGCCCTCGAAATTTTTCTAAGGGTTCTGAAAACCTCTCATTCATTCCTTTGAATAGATAAACCTCTTATAGACTTCCAATTGGGCGGCGATGACACTCCTAATACAACCACATGCTTGATTAGGTGCCTAGATACCTTTACAATCAGGAGAATTACAAAGTTTTGACAAATGAAAAATAAAGCATTTATTAAAACAAATCTTATAGTGGATCAACACTATAACTGCACAAAGAATTTGTTAAGATGAAAGAATTTATTATAAACCTCAAGACAAATGATTTGAAATATATGCCTACTTGAGAAAACACTTTAATTCTAAAAAAAATTCTTCCAAACTTGATGATGACAAGAGAAAGAATGTGATAATTGACAAATTATGCATTATTGTACCTCATTTTCTTGACAATTTTATGCTTTAAATTGACTTTTATATATTTTTTCTAAGTGTTCTAAGTTGTTTTCAAGAAATAAATTGGAATCCAAGGTTAGAAAGAATTATTTTGAAGTTCGGGCTTGAAAGAAAAACAAAATACACGAAAACAGAGCGAAAATGGTGGACAACACCTCCCACAACCATTGGCAAGATCGTGCCAAGGGTAGCACATGCCGTGGGAAGCTGGAGTGAGGCAGTAGCCTGCCACAGGCATAGCCACAGCCGTGGTAGGGACCGTGGGAAGATACTGTCTCCCACCGGTCCTTGGGCGCTGGCTGCTACAGCCAGCAGGCGACCGTGGCAGACCACTGGGGGAAGGCAGTAGCCTCCCACGATCCTTGCCACAGCCATGGCAGCCGACTGTGGTAGGCTACTGCCCCTCAACCCCATATAGCCCACTCACACGGGCGTTCCAACGGGCCGTGGAATCCGCCCATGCCAACTTGTGGAAGCCTATTTTTCAGCAAAAGCCTAAAGAAACAGAATCATATTTGACCCCAAATATAAAAGGGCATAGAGACACACATGGAGGGGAGGCAGAAACGGATCGAGACAGACAAAAAATAAGTCAATGAAGGTTTCTAAAGGAGATTTACGGAGATCATCAATGAATTGAAGCTGGAACAAGGAAGATTTGAGTGGAAATCCATTAAAGTTATCATGAACTTCATGGGTTTCTACAACTTCTTAACCCTTTCTTATTTTTTTGCTTTGATTATGAACTAAATGCTGTTATCTACCTAGATTAGATGAGTGTTACTCAATTGTATGGAATAATCGATTTTTATTCAATGAATATTTGATTTTTCATTAAGTTTATCTCTTGATTATTTAATCTAAAAATGAATTGCATTACTAGTGTGTTTTTGGTTTATGTTGTTTAAACTTTGCTAGAGATAGATGGTTTAAACCTAGAACACTCAAGAGTTTAATATAATTGTTGTGTTTGCTAGAGATAGATTCATAAACTCCTAAGGTTCCTACATTTTTCATTAGATCTTCATGCTTTTTCTAATTGAATAAGATTCAGAAGAGATTTTATCTTATTACTTAGGAATTAGGGGTTTGATTGCTTGAGAAAGATTTAAACCAATAATTGATGAAAAATCCCATTTAATGATTGATTGATATATTTGTTGATGTGTTGATTTACCATGCAATTTGAGTAATACGAGTCGAAATCTAGGTAGGTTGCTTTAAAATATATTTTAGTTTTCATATTTGATTTGCAAGTTTCTTTGAATTTTGTTAAGTCTTTGTTAGTTTAATTTCTTAGTTCGTAAGATCCAAAATTAGTGTCGGCTATACAATAGAATAGGAGACTGAGTTGGTGTTTGGTTGAATGAATTGCAAAGAAATTCCCTTGGGAGAATAATACCGGGACTTACCAGTTTTTATTACTTGATATGACCTCGTGCACTTGCGGGTGTGAAAACTGAGCATAATTATATATATACAACAGAAAAAAGAAAGCTCAAAAAATACACATCAGCATCTCTCTTGGCTATCAGGGTCTTCTAGGACCTCTCTAGGACACTTGGAGCTGACCTTGGAGGTAGTGCACTCTTTGCTAGAAGCAGGAGGGCAATTAGGAGGAGGGGGAAGCCCAGGAATAATTTTTTCTTTTGGTTGGGAGGTAGAGCTTTTGACCTTGGGTCTAGATGAACCCTTTGCCGTGTCAGAATACTCCTTATCGATCCCTGATGACCCCTTCCATTACCGCTTGGTTGCTGCTTGCTCTTCTAAGGCCTTCATCTTCTCTAATATACTTGTCATATATGCAAAAGGATGTAGAGGGGTTAGAGCAGATTGATGAGTCTTGTAAGGGGAAATGAAGGTCGAAATTAAATACTGCTAGGGTAGTTCATTTGCTTCCCACTATGGTAGTAACCTCCCCATCATACCAATTTTCTACCAAAACCCTCACTTCAAATGTCCCATACTTTTCTATCAGATGGGTAATTCTTTTAAGGTGTTTTGTGCCTCAACGACCTAAGGGGGGGAGACTCTTAGATTTTAGCAAGGGAACCTCTAGGTTCCAGGCTTGAGGAACCTCCTATAGATTGGGATGGGAGATTACAAAGAAACGGGTCTTCCAATCGGATTTTAAGAAGAAGGGCAGGGTGAACCACTTGCAATTATTTTTTTCCTAGAGATGGCTATGTTCCTTCTTATTGGGGATCAAATGATAGATCCCCAATACCTCCCTGGTAGACAGAGCAAAGTTTTTAAATGAGGCTAACATCTGGAGTCCTTTAAGGACCCTCTAAGCATTGGGGGTGCACTTGAGCAATGTTTGCTCCATAAACCCTCAGGAAGTCAACTTCTAGTTAGGACAGGGGAAACCTAAGCCTAACATTGAGATCTTCCTGGTAGATGATGTGCCCATCCCCATGGGGCATTTGGTTCTCTCCTTAATCAAGGTGGGGCAATGAAAGAACAAAATTAGAAGGTATGAGGATGTTTACCTAAATCGCTTAAGGTTATCCCTGGTGACCGAGCTGTATATCTACCCTCCAGAGGTGGCAACTCTAGAGGATTTCTTTGTAGGCTAGGGTTTGGGGACTCTGTGGGGAGATATTCTAACATTAACAACCCTCTGGTCCCCTTAGTTAGAGTTATCAGTAGAATCCACCGCGTTAGTTGCAACTATGTTTAAGGGGATGATATCCATGGGTTAAAATGAGTCGGTAGTTTTTCCATATTTAAGTGGTGGTTCCTCGTCCGAACTCTCATCCACTAAACGGTAAGGTTGGGATTGGTTGAGGCGATATCTGGGGAGAAAGGGAGATTTTCCTTTAGAGTCTTGGATAAATTTAGGTGAGGCCAAGGATGTCTTGTCAGAAGAGATCTCTAAATCTGAGAATTGGGGATCGAAGACAGATTGGGGGTTCTGACTGTCTGAGGTGGAACTCATCATGATGGAAAATATATAAATGAAAAGAAGAGGAAGTGAGGTCTCGCTTGGTATGGGATCTGGTGAAACTAGAAAGGAAGTACGCACAAGCCAAAGTGTGATCCGGATATAGGGTCGTGATGGAGTAAATAACGTAAACGCAGGAGTTATGGTCAAGTGGATCCCCTTTTATAGGGAGAAAGATGGGAAGGTACCCCCTGGGAATGGAGAAGGTTATCACGTGTCATAATAAGAATAAAGCAGAAAATTTCCTACTCTCTTCAAAATTCAAAAGGGCAAGTCAAGGAGATGATGGCGCTTGGAAATTTAAGTTTACGATTAGATCTAGAGAATGAATTGCTTCTTAGTCTTTGAGTAAGGACTTGTGGGGGGGACATGTGATGACTCCCTTCTATTTAGGGTCTGCCCCAGGTGACCCCTTGGGTCGCCCATGATTGTAGAAGTTAAGCTTACCACGTGTTGTAGGGGTTCTTATTAGACGACCCGTCAGGAGTCGTCCTAACCTGACAGGTTCAACCTGGGATCTTGAGGTCGTTCTATTGGATAAGCCTTGGATGAGTCCTTTCACCAAACATTACACAAGGGGATTAGCAATGCACAAGGTCCTGTTTCGAGAATTTAGGGGTAGAAGCTTATCTCCTTTAAACTATAAGGATAAGATTAAACAGATGTTGGCTATATGTATCCAATGCCTCCATTGAGAAAAAGGTTAATCACTCTAATATCTTTCTATTAATCACTCTAATATCTTTCTATTCCTTTCTTTTACGTTCTTTATTAGCCTATTGACTTAGGCATTAGAGTGGTTATTTTTAGGCATCACCATGTATCTTTCTGGTGTTGTTTGCAGGGTATTACCTGATACGTTAAGTGTGAATCACGGATCGCCTTGAGGAGTCGTCTTGAGTCTTGAGACAACAATTTCATTTTCTTATACATCCATTCAGTCCAAATCTCATAATCCTTAATCAATTTTGAAACAATTTTTTTTCTTTACGACTTGAAGAGTGAGAATCTTCTTTTTTTTCTAAAAAAAATTAAAATGAAATAATGAAAACTAAAAAAAAAATGGAATTTAATTAAAATTAATATATGTAAATAAAAAATTGGATTCAGATTAAAATGGGTTTAAAGGAAAATGATATGTTATAGAGAGGAATTGGGTTGGATCAAGTTTTGAGTTATAGGTTTAGATAGAATAAGGCTGTTGGGTTTAACTGGTTACATAGGTTCAAATTAGAGTTAGTTCTCTTTAGAATTTGTTTCGGGTAAGGTTAGAAAGGACTGGATTCAGTTTTGAGTATCGAGTTGAAGGTTGAATGAAAGTGAGTCATCAATAACATGGCAAAACTAGCTGTTGTTGACTGAGGTTAGAGTTTTTAAAGAGGTGGTCGTAATTTTAGTTTTAGAGGAGAGGATTTCTAGTTTTGGCTTGGTCTGAGGTTTTCTGGGTTGAAGCAGTGACTTGAGGCTTTGGTTTGAGGAAGCTGAAGGAGCTTAGTGGTTATATTCTCTGGGAATTTTAAAACGGTTCAAGTAATGGGAAATGGGTAATTGCCTTGGGTTTTGAAGTCGGGTTGGGGACGAAATTGATTGAGATTGAGAGCTTTTTGGCGATTATTATGCATTGAAACTGGCGATTGTCATGGAGGTGCAATAATGGCTAGAGGTTATTAGGTTGCAGGGTTGAAGGTAATAGATTTTTCTAGTTTTGAATTGACGAAAGTAGATTAGGTCTGGTGAAAACAGAGCAACGATACGTTTTTTTTTTTAGATAAGGTTTGATGGTAGTTCTTGTCCTTGTTCGGTGGTGGATTGAGTTTTTTGAGGTAAACAACAAGAAGGAAAAAATGGCTAATGGATTTTTCAGGTTTCGAAATATGAAAACAAGCTAAGAGTTCATGATTGGTTAATGTGAAACGTGTTAATTACAAAAATTACAAAATCAAATAAAAATGTTAATTAACAAAATATATTTTTAAAGTAAAACTCAAACAAAATGTTGATGATAAAATCAAATTTTATTTATTTTTTTAAAATATATTTTGAACAAAAATTTTAATTATGGTGATTGAATTTGGCTATGATGATAGAATTTAAGATTGATAATGTTAGGGTCAGGATTTGGAATGCTAGAGAGGAAGAATATAAGATGATGAAGTGGTGGCTAGGGTTTTGGAAGAAAATATATCCCTCAAAATATTTTACCTCTATATCATTTTAGTGCACAAGGTTATGTAGAAAATGCACATCCTTGTGTACTCAAATACAAATTTAACCTATTTTTGTCTTTGAAGATACAACACCCAATTTGATTGCACAAGGCTGTATACCTAAAAATTACACATGCCTGTGCACTTCTTGAGAACAAATTTTTAACTTTTAACAAATTTTAAACTTAACCAAAATTGTTCTGGATGAAATTTTAAACCTATATTATGCAAATTATGAACAATATATAACCTAATAGAGACAAATTTACCCTTATACTCCTAAACTTAAGCTCAAACATGTATGCACAACGAAATTTCACCAAAAATGTCAGACATTGACGTAATATATATAAAGTTATGAATTTACTCCCTTTTGCTTGAATAAGTTGAGCTATGGCATGTCTCATAAAATTGCTCACTTCCACTCAACTATCAAATTTGAATGCAAAATAAAGTGAATTAACTAAAGCAAATATATATATATATATATATAATCACTACAAAAAAATTAATTTTTACTTACCCAATATTTGGGTAAGTAAAAATTAATATGGGGTCAGTAACTACGGTTACTGACTCCGAAAATTCAATTACTGACCTAAAAATTGGGTCAGTATTTCTTCCGTCATAAAATTAAATATTACTTACCAAATTAATTGTGTCAGTAATTACTGACGTAATTTTTTTGTCAGTAAAAAAAATTTGATCAGTAATAATTTTAATTAATTACCGACCCTTTACCGACCAAAAAAATGCGTCAGTAATTACTGACCCAATTTTTTTGTCAATAATTTAAAATATTGGGTCGGTAATATTTTTCATTAATAACCGACCCATTAGCCACGAAAAATGCATTTTTGACCAAAATATTACGTCAATAATTTACTGACCAAATAAAATTGGTCATTAATTACGTCACAAATACTGAAATTTTTTATTTAATAATTATGTCATTAATAAAAACAATAATATATATATATATATATATATATATATATATATATATTTGAACATTATATTTTTAAAAGCAAGTATGAATAAATTTAAAATAAAGTACAATACAATAAAATATTCAAATTTGTCAAACGTCTCTAAACTGAATCATTACTATATTGAGTGTCATCATCGGGATTGACAGATGCCATAGCATCAGAAGAGGGTGGTGGCTCGGAGGGCACTACGGGGGCCGTGACAGAGGGTAATGGATCAGCAGCAGCAGTATAGGGTCTATTGGAGAAGCATACTGCACATGACGTTGTTGTCGCCACTCTTGAAGTCCTCCAGCTACATCGCCTCCTTTCTAAGCAATAAGATCTAAGAATTATAAGAGAAGATTTTCAACCTGACCTACTTGCACCTCAGACAATGGTTGGTCTGGCTGGCTTGTTTGGGCTGACAGTGCTAGTTGATGAACTGATGTGCTAGCAGAGGCCCGTTGTGAGGACTCACATTGACTAAAGTACTGTGATCCACTAATGCCTAACCCATAAATTATCCTCATTTCTGAGGTAGCTTGAAGTGTGACGATGTATATCAACAGGAATTCCCTCCAAATTCAGCGACCTCGGCTCTGTAGGTGTGTCAGTCTCGTCGGTGACAGACTTAGCAGAACTCGGCAACTGGGACACAAGCTCCATTAAGCGCATCAGCAGTTTCTTCTGCAGTTAACCAGTATTAAATAATAATTTTATCAAAAAAAGATTATAAAATTATTAATGAATATAATATAAAATAAAAAATATACCCCAAAATCTTTTGACCGATGGTCCACCCATTCTTCACTACTGCCTTTCTTTATATGTGTCTTCACATACACAGAAACATCACCCACTTTATCTATTGTGATACTTTGTGACATAGCCTATAAGAAATTTAGTTTTAATAATTATAATAATATATAAGTAAAAATGAATAAATGAAAAAAAAACTTACAAGTTTGTGCCTATGATCCATAGTGGTTCGAGAACCGGTAGAATGACGAGAAGGTCCACTACTCGAACAATCCTTCTCTGATAGTTTGTTATTTTGGCTCTTCTTGGCCTAATCCTTCCACTTAGATCCCAGCCAAATTTTTTGATACTCGTCCCAAATCCTCCCTGATATGAAATCAGGCACCTTTCCTTTTTCTTAAAATTATCACGAGCCTCAAACATTATGCTCTTGTATTAAATTTGGGAGAGCTTATTCTATGCCTTAAAGACATTATTTGCACTAGACTATGGCCACCAATATTTATTCTGTACGATTAAAAGTTAAAAATGAATATTATTAACAAGTATAAATAAAATAAAATTATTAAAAAAATTGATAAATTATTACCTTAATTTCCTCCAAATAATCCTTTTTAATCTCCTCTAGGATAGTACCACATCTAACTCCCAAAAGATGTAGAGATGACTTCATAATCTTGGTCATTTTCTTTGACTTGGAATGTTATTCAACAAATCTGAATACCAAAAAAAGAAAAACAAATTAATCATTAAAAAGTAATAAACCATAATGTATAAAAAAAATAAAAATTAAAGATCTCACCCCTCTCCATCTTCATACACCTCGACGTTGTCGGCTTCTAGTCTTTCATCTGAATAGAGACTCAGGGTATGGAGAGACGTGAAGTACTAGCCTCTCCACCAGTAGGTGCAACAGAAGTAAAGGAAGTAGGCGGTGGCAATGATGAAGAAGGTGTCGCTGCTGCTAAATCAGGTGCAGAAGAAGTAGAGGGAGGTTGATTAGGTTCTGTTGAAGCAGGTGGAACAGCAGTATAGGATGGTTGAGCAGTAAGCGGCGTCAGATGTGATGAATGTGCTGCTAAAGACTATGCAGCAGAAGTAGATGGAGCAGTATACGACAATGTAAGGTTACCTAAACCACGTGGACATCCTCGTGATCCACGTGGTCTACCACGACCACGAATTGGTGTATTACCTATCATCCTACAAAATGACAATAATAAAAATTAATTAATTTGAAATTTTAAAAAAAAATTCGACAGAACCTCCCCTAAAAATTAGATATTTTCCCCCTAAAAATAATTATAACATATAATGCAATTCAACAACAAATTCAATAATTATCTCAACAATTTTTTTAAAAAAATTTGGTAGAACCTCCCCTAAAAGTTAGATATTTCCCCCCTGAAAATAATTATAACATTTAATGCAATTCAACAACAAATTCAATTCAACAAACTCGATAAAAAACTTAACAACAAATTCAATAACAAACTGAACAACAAATTCAATAATTAATTCATTAGATTTTTAACAAAATTTTAGTATAATCTAATTCAACAACTTAACAACAAACTAATCAATAAATTAAACAATTTATCAGACTTAATCGGAGCTCAATGAGAATTTAGAATCTTCATCAGGTTCTACACTTGATGTAGTGTCTGATTCAGACAATAATTTAGATTCTTCCTCAGATCCCTCAATATTGACCTCAACATCTGAATAAATGTTAACCTTTTCCTCATTTACTATCTGAAGTTCTCCTTGGGCTTCAACTTCTTCTTCAGGTTCAGGTTCTATCTCGTTGACATGGGTTTCAATTTCTTCCTCCTAAAATGGTTTTGGTTCATCCACATTGGTGGAATCTTGAGCAATATACTCCACTTTTATAATTTTTCTCGGTTTGATCTTTGTAACGAACCACCAATCTGATTATTTACAGTTCAAACTAGGATATGAACAGTAACATACCTGAACTGATTGTCCAGCAAGGACAAAAGGTTTATAGTTACTTAATTTTCTACTTTGATTCACTTCGACGAGTTTTTTTTTCTTATCAACCCTAGTATCAATTCCCAGAGTTAGATCGAACTAGTCACACTTGAATAAAATTATTGTTTTTTTTTATTTTCAATTTCAAAGTATTTCAACTTTACAACCTCCTTTAGCTTACCATAATAATCGAGTTCATCCTTTCAGTAATGGGTTCCCTTTATGCACACATCGTTATTCATTATCTTCCTCCGTGAACTCAAAGTCTCAACATGGAACTTATATCCATTGATTACATAACCAGCATAAGTTGATATGATTTTATTAGGACCTCTAGTGAGATTTCGTATGAAGACATTCTCGACATT